>JAVCKV010395570.1:0-12875 GCA_032274145.1 Herpochondria borealis | reverse complement strand
GGTATTTGAAAAGTTGAAAGACAAACTTGCCTATCCGCCCGTCTTGGCCCTACCAATGCACGACCGGCCGTAAATGGTCAATTTCGACGCTTCTCAGTACGCCATAGGCGTCTTTCTCATTCAAAAGCAGGATAAAAATAGTTTAAACGATTGGGCAACAGTGGGGTACTTCTCAAAAAATGAAGAAGAAAAAGCTTAATTATACAGCAACTGAACGAGAATTTTACGCTTTGGTGTGGGAAATACTGACCCTTTTTCCGTACCTCTGGGTAAGTCACATCATCGATAGTACCGAACACAAGGCGCTCAAGTGGATGATGAAGATAAATGACCCGACCGGATGGCAGATGACGTGTAGCCTGCGCCTCATGGAGTTTGTATTAAGAAATCAGCTACCGCCCGGGCCGAGTTAACGGAGTCCCTGACGCGCTTTCACGAGTGCCTCAACTAGAAAATCAGGAGGATGATGAAGTCGACAATGAGATCCTCACGGTTCAAGAATCATTCCACCTCATCGATGACCTTATAAATGTGGTTACCAGGGATGGCGAACACGGCCTCGCGGCCTGATCGGCCAGTAAAAGAGCAATCACACGTTCGAAATCGCGTCCAACCGGCGCAGACGTGCCGGGGGCATCGGCTATACCAGCGGGATCGAAGACAAGGACCACAGTCCACCGAAACGGGCTCGATGAACCTACGACGAAGCGACTCGCTGAGCTAAAAGCTAGTGATGGGCTGCCATAAAAGATGTGGAAAGATACGTACTGCATGCTATACGTAACGACACCCGGGCAGACAAAATTGCACGGACGTCTTCGGAAAACTTACTGTTTGTCAAAAATGTATGATGACTCAACCTCGACCGTCCAGGAATCTGATAGTTGCGCTGAGATCCTTTTACTCATTAACAAAGAAGCCAACCCAATGCGTCTATTAAAGACTAAAAAGTCGCTGGAGACGGTAGCTATTGACATAAATGGACCTCCGCCCAAGTGAAATTCAGGGTTCTGCTTAATCTTTATCATCACGGAAAGGTTAACCAAGCTCACGAAAATCATCCCTCTCAAACAGACCATGTCGTATGACGTAGCCACAAAATTGTGAATGAATGAATATCCATTTTTCGACCACCATCAAATTTTGTGTCTTAATATGGTTAGGAGTTCTTCTCTGCGTTTTTCCGGCGGGTTTGTTCAATTTTCGGGTGAAGAACGCATTCACTGCAAATTACCGCCCTCAGAAAAACAGGCTAGGGGAACATTTCAATCGCTCGATCAATTCGATGTTGTGTTTCTGTGTGGATTACCATCGGTCTGATTGGTTTGAGAATTCGCGCGCCCTCTGCTACGCATATAAAACGCCGTGCTTAGTGCAAAAAAACCATACCATTCGACTTGGTATTGTTGTGTCCACCCTCTGGGATCAAAGTCCGGTACTTTCCAAATATTCGGACAAGAACCTCCAACAAAGAATAATATGTGCGCCCTCTGTACGTTGCTATTGGTAAAGCGACTGCCAGATTTCATAAGGCGAAACTGCAGTACAAAAGCGGCTTCGAAAACCGTGTCCGACGTTCTCGAAAGATCCTAGTCGGCGATGCCGTGTATTTTTACAGCAACGATTTTTGAAAAGAAGCGGGCCCCGCAAGGGACCAAGAATAGCAGCCTTAAATGAGGCAAACGTTTGAACTGGCGGAGTCGCCGCCTGAACAAAACTGGACTTTCCCACCACCGCCTGGACCCTGGAAGTATCTTAAGTACCGTTAACCGACGACATCGCAAAAATGGCGGTGGTTGTCACCTTCACGGCCTCACTCACCACCACTGCCGTGGCGGTAGCCCCGATTTCAGCCCTCTCACGCGTGGGACCAAACGGCGACAAATCCGGAGCTCTAACACGACGCGGCAGCATTGGTCGAGAAAGGGGCTTTGTATCCACAGACCAGACTAAAAGATTCCCGGATGAACAGGCGAGCGTTGGCGAAGACGATACCACAAATTGCGCGGTTGTGGTTACGACCACCCTCGCAGGCATAGTCGCTGGCTTCGTAGTAGTCGTCTTTGTCTTCGTCACTGCAGCCGTAGAAAGCGACCTCATGACCATAGCCAAAAACTGGGAGCGTCGACACCGGCCTCCGCTCTTCACAATTTCAACGAGAGGTGACGCCTGCACCGGCACGAGCGCTGGTGGCGGCTGAGGTCGTGGTGGTACCACCATCCGATGCAAGTTGTAGGTAGTCGCAGGCATGGTGACTTAAGGCTCGGAAAGGATGGCGATTTATCAATGATGCAAACGAAACGCGTCGAATAAAATATTCTCCAGGGCGTCAAAAGAAGCGTAGAACGATAGAATGTTAGCCAACTGGTGTAAACGATTGCAGGTTTTGAAATGCGACGTACCCAGAGCCCTATGAGCTCCAGCAGGTCCATGCCTACGGTAGCCCAGCGATAGAAGTTAAGCAGCTCTTTCAGGTCCTCTGTCCGGAACTTAAGATCGATCGCGCGTTCTAAGAACGGAGGGATCATTGGGATTCAACGGATGTTCCAACGCTCGCGCACCCATAATTTCACATGCTCCTAGTCCATCTTGTTATCAATAATCTTCATGAACCCTTGCGATACTTCGAGATCTTCGCCACTGACCCGGCCAGAGTACGATGGAAAATTTGGTGACGGACCAATGAAATGAACGAAATGAAAGTCAAATGGGCACTTAGTATCCCTCGGTATTACCATCAGGACCAGTATATCGCGCAGTGGTTGGGCAGAAGTATTCTACGCTTATCCAAATTTCGTCGCTCCCGTTGTGGGCCGGCAATTACGGTAACCAATCAATTCTACGAAGCGTGTAACACGCCAATAAAGCTGTTAGTTACGACCCGGCACGATACGACTCAGTCAACGTGCATTTTTCGAAGCGCTGACTACGACAGGCAGGGAACTCTTCACCTCGACCACTGTCGTGGTAGTTGAGTCTAGCTCCACCCAACTGGTTCATGTTTCTTCACTCCAGGTGTTCCAACGGGAACACACACACCTAATCCGGCAGTACACGAAGGTCTTGTTGCATTAGACAGTGACTGTTCCCAATAATAAAGGCCAGGTGAGCCGTCAAAAACCACTTATTTCGTTGCAGATCTCCTTCATGAGATGCAGACCTAGATGAACTTCGCACTATTAGCATGACTATTTGACATTTTTAAGTCATAAATGACGGTGAGAGTTGTCCATCGAGATGCTTACAGAGCAACGCTAGCGGCGGACTTTTTCCCTCGGTTGCCGTGGCGCGCCCTATACGTGGTACAGAAATTTACAGCATCCTTCTTTTTCGCGTGCGTAAGAATCCACTGCGACTTGTACCCCGCCCCTTGCCCCTCCATATTCCCGTTTGTGATACCCAACACCACCGCTCATGCCTCTTCCCGAACTCTAAGGCCGCAGGTACCGTCCCAACCCAAGAATCTCAAAATTTAATTTTTAATTTATTCCCCACCAAATCATTAAAAATGAATTATTTCTGAGGGATAGAGAGCGCGACAAAATTTATTTTTTGTCAAGCGTTGAAAAAATAATTTATTTTTCAGAAATTTTTCCAAATATATATAACAATACGTTATGTCGGGCAATCTTGAAGAGAAAATGAATGATTCAATGATCCGGATGCAATGTTTTACGACAATTGAAAAGCAAAAAGTATTTCGTAGGGCTACATCACCTTCGGAACGTCTTCAACGTTCTGTGAGGGGTCAGAAATTGTTACAGAATTTTGCACGGAAAAAATAATTTCTTCGTCATAAATTTCTCAAAAAATAAATGATTTCTGGAAGAAATTTTAAATTATTTTAAATTAAATGGTTTTCTGAGATCCTTGGGTGCCGAGGCATTTTGAGGGTCCACCCTGTTGTTCAGAAAACATTACCTACATTTCACAGATAGGAGCATTTCGTAAACAACATCTTGAGTAATAGAAAACGTGAAAGGGATTTCCAGATCTTCACCCATATGAAAGGCGATCCCGCACATGATGCACCATGACAGCCAAAAAACTCGTCGTTGAGCAAGATGGAACGGTTTTTGAAGTTTGGAGAGAATAGTGAAACAATAATGGTAGTCTCCCACAGAATTATTAACGAGGATGTCAATAAGGTGAGGAGGGGGAATTTTAACAGATATGCACCTACTGTATGAATTGTTGTACATCTTTTGTAAGATAAATGCATAAAAGGTAAGTATCATTGTACGGTTACATTTTTCAGAATTTTCTAGTATACACTAGCATTGTAATTTCTAGATACTTCATTATATTAGACTATTCTAGTGATAATTATTATTGTTGTTGTATATTATCATAACTACATATTTCTAGAAGCACGGTAGGAAACCAACGTTCTTTCGAATATCTAAAGAGGCCAAACTCTATAGTAAGAGAGTCAAGTAGAGGGCGGGGGGTCTAAAACGTCCAGTCTCACTCGATCCAGCCGAGCCAATCTTCCATTCATATTTCAACCTTTGACCAAAAATAGCCCATAACATTTTGGATCAACGTTAGATATGCTAGGGTAAAGCGTTTAAATCGAGATGCAGTGCATCAAAATCTTACATTTTGGGTTCGCACAACTTGACTCAATATATATTTTAATGGTTTTATTCAAGCATCTCAGGTTAAAGGGCATATGTAGACGCAATCCTCTTCTTCTTTCTTTTATTGTTTGCAACCGATTGAAAACAACTGCGTGGCCATCTCTTACCTGCGAGGGGATATTCAACAAATGGATTTCTGTGCTATGCATGCAGGTGAAAGCAAATACAGTGCGCCCATATGAACCCATTGGGAAACGGTTATGAATAATTTAGTCGAAACATATTTCTGATTGTGTCCGATTTGTTTTTACAAAATGTACAATTTCTCAATGCAAAACGCAATTGAAAGGGAAGAAGCGGCTTTGAAAATGCTGGGTTTCATTCTTGCTCTAAAAAGTGGTGCCATAGATCACAGGTACCCGACACTGAATAAAATGGTAAAGTTATCGAAGCACTCGATGGAAAAATCGCCGGACAACGTAGAAAGCATCAATTCCCACGGCCGATCAGCAGGGAAGATTTTTCGGTCACAAACTTGGGTTCCCATGCAGAGTATCTCGGAAAAGCGTCCGGAGGTGATGGGCGATATTCATTGTTCAGTGCAATTTCATGCGGGCGCGAGGGTTGGGGAAGGTGGTGATGTTTGTCTCGTGTCGGTGTGTGAATATGATCGTCTATTCACAGGCTGCATATTCCGGCAACCTCTCATGGCGAGACGTTCAGTCGTTTCCCGACGCACCGGCATTCGTGTAGGAAAACTGTAAACGGAGGGAGTTTGCATCTCCATTCTGAGGGCAGTTATTCATAGGCGGAGAGAAGGAGGACACTGGGCTGCGGTCACGTTTACAGTTGCATCATGCAAAAGTGGTTGAGGAATCGGCCGGCAGCAAATGAAATACAACCAACGTCAAAAATAATCCTTTAAATGAAGTTAAATTAAATTGTGTGATTGATTAATAAAAGTTTAGTCGAAAAACTGTGTTTAAATAGATTTAAAATACACCCCCCTACTTTTGGGCACTTTTAAATATAACTTCGATAATTTTAGTGCACATAACGCACATATTTGGATAACAACTAATGCAAACAATTGACCTTACCCAAGGTAAAGTTCCACGGCTTTTGATTGGTCAAGCTTTACCGATGATTTGGGGCATTTTAGCTATTATCAGTATGAATCTGGCGGATGCTTATTTTGTTGGACAATTAGGCACAGATGAATTAGCAGCCATGGGATTCACATTCCCTATTGTCATGATTATGAGCAGTATGGCTTTTGGTATCGGCATTGGTGCATCATCATTAATTGCACGCGCGATTGGAAGCCAACAAAATGATGAAGTGCGTGGCTATACGACTTCTTCCATTTTAATTGCGCTGTGTATCGCCATCATCCTAGCCATTATTGGAATTTCTACCATAGAACCAGTGTTTAAACTGCTAGGCGCACCCGATAAGGTTTTGCCATTAATCCATGATTATATGTTCATTTGGTACTTAGGCAGTTTTTTGATTGTAGTACCGATGGTGGGTAATTCCGCTATTCGTGCCACCGGTAATACCAAACTTCCCAGTTATATTATGATTATTGTGGCTGTAGTCAATGTCATTCTTGACCCTATTTTTATTTTTGGTTGGTTTGGTTTTCCTGCTATGGAATTAAAAGGTGCTGCACTAGCGAGCATCATTTCAAGCTCAATCGCGTTTATCGTTGGCCTATATATCTTAATCGTGAAATTGAATTTTATAGCAATTGAACGTGACCCTAAACGCATATGGAAACGTTGGAAAGACATATTAAAACTGGCTCTTCCTGCATCTGCGAGTAATTTGATTTCGCCCCTAGCGGTAGCGATTACCACTTCACTTGTCGCAAAATATGGAAGTGATGCGGTGGCTGGTTATGGTATTGCCGCTCGTATAGAAAGCTTTATGCTAATTGTTTTGATGGCGTTGTCAGCAGTATTAGCGCCATTTTCTGGTCAAAACTGGGGCGCGAATAAATTCGAACGATTAGGTGAAGCGTTACGATTTAGCTATCGCTTTTCTTGGGGCTGGGGTTTAGCGGTTAGCCTACTATTATGGCTTTCTGCAGATTTTTTATTAGGTACATTTACAGACAATTTGGCCGCGATCACATCCGCCAAAAGTTATTTACTTACCGTCTCACTTACCTTTAGCTTATTGGGTATTGTAATGATGACCAGTAGCGTCGCGAATGGTATCGGCAATCCAATACCTGCATTACTATTTACTGCATCACGATTATTAATTTTGTATTTGCCACTGGTTTGGCTGTTATCGAAATATTTTGATTTACAGGGTATTTATCTGGCTACGGCGATTGCAAACTTTATCGTCGGGATCGCCGCATGGTATTGGAGTACGAGGAAGTGCCGAGGCGAACCAGCAGTTCAAGCATCTGCCTGAATAATAGTGAAAAGACTGAAAAGTAGGAGGGTGTCTTTTGAGCCTTGCTTAATTTGTTTGCTCTATTTTTTCAATTTCATCTACTTCATCTTTAACTTTTGATAATTCTTGCTGGATATTTTCTAAGAGTTCACTCATGCGTTCAAATTCATCATTGTAATTAGTATCGTTTACATAACCCACAACGGTATTCTTCGCATTTGAAGCGTATTCACCTATCAGTGGAATATCGACAAATAAAGTCAACATCCAGATCATTGCACCGATAAAAACTGAAGCACCAATGATCGCACCTAAACCTCTGAATACACCCGCTACAAAATTAGTCCAAACAATACGCCATGGATTGGATGAATAACGAATAAATTCTTTTAAATTCTCATTCGCTTTCTTTTGCTCTTTATCCATTATATTGGGCACCTCTAATAATTAGGATTTTCATCTGTTTAAGCCCAAGGGCAAGATTACAAGTTACTTCTTTTTAAGGTCTAACTTTATGGGTGTTAGTTCTTTAGTTTTAAGGTTTATCTGCATCGCGTTAGAGGATAATCCGTGCAATTTATCTTTGGCGATAATTCGAACCGTTTCCATGCTTTCAGGAATCTTCACACCTGAGGTGTTTCTTGTAAATGGCTGTTCTTCAACGTGTGGATGATAAAGCGTTCGCGTTGCTAGTATTTTATTATCTGGCGCGATCACCTGCCATTCATTTGCGTAATGGTCCCAGCCAGTATCCCCATGCTTTAAGGTCACGGCAAACGTCCACGTTTTATCACTGTTTTGATGTGCCACCACCTTCACTATTTCAACTTCGTTTGCAAATACTGAGGCACTTAACGTTAGTAACAAACAAGATGCGATGAATTTGTAGATAGTTTTTAACATTAGTTCTCCAATGAATTTTTACTTGATGGATAAGATAACATATAGAATTTATTTGATTCTAGAATTAAAAACGGCTAAAAGGTGGGGGCTGTCTTTTTAAGGTTATAATTGGGTCATGATTATTCAATGCCCTCAATGCTCATCGCGCTATAACGCCAGTATGAAAACTTCTGGTGACGCCATCCATTGTCGCTGTGGAATGGATTTTCATGTTCCTGAATTACCCAATTTAGCCCGCAGTTGGAATTGCCCTAATTGTGGTGGTTCTGTCGACCCCAACGAAAACAGTTGTGAATACTGTGATGCGTATTTAGCATTCGCCAGATGCCCAGCATGTTTTAGTATCGCGCCTTATGATGAGGCGAAGCATTGCGCCGAATGTGGTGAATCGCTTACCTTGCCTTTTAAACTCCCACCAGTTAAAGATCATAAAATTCCTTGTCCACGTTGCGAAGGTTCTTTAGTACAAAAAACCATTGATAAACATACGGTTGATTTATGCAAGAGTTGCGGTGGCGTTTGGCTAGAGCATCATAAACTCTCGGCAGTGATAGGTAACGTTGATATCAGTAAACCCGCCAAATCTGAAACAGAAACTATTTTCAAATCAAAAACCACATCAACGCCAAGAAGAAAAATAAAATATCTCGCATGTCCAGAATGTAACGACATTATGAATCGACATAATTTTATGCGCTATTCAAATGTGATCTTAGACCGATGTAATAAACATGGCGTCTGGTTTGATAAATTCGAATTAGCCGCTGCAATGGAATATTTACATTCGCGACCTGATCGCCCTAAAGTTAACAATGTATATGATGAAGCTGACACTTTGTTAGTAGAAGATAGCAAAACTCCTAAACATGAAAAACACCAAATCTCTGAAGTAGAAACCTTCGAAGTTAAAGACGAAGATTTAAAATTACTTCTAGAAGAATTTCCTGAATTGGATGAAAGAAAACTCTGATAAAAATCCCAAGCTTTTCAAATATTCGAGTCATTGGTTTTAAACATCAAAACGATAAACTCGCTAAAAGGTGGGGGGTGTCTTTTTTAATCTGTTAAACGTTGAAAACAGGCATAAAAAAACCCTAGTGAATAATCAACTAGGGCTTTTCTAAGGAGAGGGTTAATTCAAATAATGAATTATCGGTTTGTGCCGTAATCAGCAGCTGGTGTTTCAAGGCTTACTTTTTGGATTTCAACTGAAGCAGTTTGTACGTTGTCGTTTAAATCTCCAACCATGTCTGCGTTTGCTGATGCTCCAACTAATAGAGCAGTGAAAAGTGTGCTTGCTAGAATTGCTTTAGTGTTCATGATTTTTTACCTTTAAGTTTGTTTAGTGTATTGACTATTTGTTTAGTTATTGATTATCGGTTTACTGAATAATCAGCTGCTGTTGATTGAAAGCTAACTTTCTGGATTTCAACCGACTCAACTGCTACTGAGTTGTCAGCGTAATCTGTTAGGTCACCGACTTGGTCTGCTTGTGCAGATGAAGCTGCGATAACTGCTGTTAAAAGTGCGCCTGATAAAACTGTTTTTGTAAAAGTGTTCATAATATTTTCCTTCAAATTTAAGTTAATGTTTCTAAGTTTTGATTGAGACTTGTTTGTCTCGTTCTTGGGATTAGAAACGCAGATTATGATTCTTTGGATTCAAAATAATATGAATAAATGTGATTTAATTTAATTTTTATATCTCTTTTCTTGATTACAAAGAATTATGATATATTCTAAGTAGTTGAAATTTAACAATTATTTAAATATCTAAAAGCATGAAAATTATTGATAAATAAATTTAAAAAAAATTTAAATAAATTATCTTTTTTATTTTTTACGTTTTAAAAGTCATCTTTAATTCCTATAAGACCCATTGCTTTACTGTTAGACTCAAAAATAATCAAGCTAAAGAATCTTATGTAAACGCTAACTACTAATCTTTAAAGTAGCTTTTGTTTCAATAGAATTTGAGTTTTAATCTAATAAAGCCGCTGGGAATATTCCCTCGGTTAATTTGTCACGGTTCCTGTCATCAACTTAAAAACTATAAACAGGACGTTTCGATGTCGATACCCCTAAATAATCAACAACTACAAGTCAGTGGCTTTTTATTTGCAATCGCGGGGACAATGTTGTTTTCGTTAAAGTCGATTTTCATCAAACTTGCTTTTATGGAAGGCGTAGATACCACTACTTTAATGTTTTTGCGGATGACGATTGCCTGCCCACTGTATATTTTAGTGTTGATATATGCGATCAAAACGCGACCTGTCAAAGCAGCAAAGCTGACTAAACGCAATATAGCGATATCAATTAGCTTAGGTTTTTTTGGTTATTACCTCGCATCCTATTTAGACTTTGAAAGCCTGCATCATATTTCGGCGCAGTTAGAGCGTTTAGTCTTGTTTACATATCCGATTATTGTGGCGGTTTTGAGTTGGATATTCTTTCGCGAGAAAATCACGATCAAAGTATTCTTCTCGATGGTGCTGAGTTACGCAGGTGTTGGCTTTCTATTTTTTAATGAGGCTGGCGCCGGTAATGAAAATTTAGTACTTGGTACTATTTTAGTTGCAGGTGCTGCCTTTTTCTTTTCAATTTATGTCGTGTTTAGTAAAGATTTAATTTCTACTCTGGGCAGTTTGATTTTTACTAGCATTGCTATGTCTACCGCAGTGGTTTACATCACCATTCAATTTTTTATCACGCATGATTTAAGTGATTTGAATGTCACGTCTAAAGTTTGGGTGCTTTCATTTTTGCTCGCAGTATTTTGTACTTTAATACCTAGTTTTTTAAGCGCCGAAGCTATCAATCGTATTGGTGCAACACGTATGAGCATCACAGGTAGTATTGGCCCCGTATTTACTATTTTTATAGCCGTAGTTTTTTTAGGCGAAGATTTCGGTTGGGAACACGTTGTTGGTCTATTATTAGTACTAATCGGTGTCGGTTTATTAAAAACGAAAAATCACATCCCAAAAACGTAAAATATATAACACTAATAATGGGAGTTATTATTAAATGAAAATTGCAATTCTATCGCGTAACAAAAGACTTTATTCAACCCGTCGCTTAGTCGAAGAGGCTGAAGATCGAGGTCATGAAGTTCAAGTCATTGATGCCTTACGTTGTTACATGAACATCGCGGTTAATAACCCTACTATTCATTTACGAGGTGAGCCTCTTGAAGGTTTCGATGCAGTTATTCCTCGAATCGGCGCATCGATTACACGTTATGGTACTGCAGTACTCAGACAATTTGAGATGATGGGAATTTATCCATTAAATGAATCTGTGGCTATCTCACGTTCACGCGATAAATTGCGCTCGATGCAATTACTATCTCGCAAAGGTGTGGGCATTCCTGAAACAGGCTTTGCGAATAAACCTGGTGATATTAAAGATTTAATAAAACTTGTGGGTGGTGCACCGTTAGTGATTAAACTTTTAGAAGGTACTCAAGGTATCGGTGTGGTTTTAGCAGAAACACAAAAAGCTTCTGAAAGTGTTATCGAAGGTTTTATGGGTGTTAAGGCCGACATCTTGATTCAAGAATTTGTAAAAGAAGCCAAAGGTGCTGACATTCGTTGTTTCTGTGTCGGTGATAAAGTCGTTGCAGCGATGAAACGCCAAGGTGCACCGGGCGAATTCCGTTCGAACCTTCATCGAGGCGGCTCTGCTGAATTAGTTAAAATAACCCCTAAAGAACGTGCGACCGCAGTGAAAGCCGCTAAAACAATGGGATTAAATGTCTGTGGTGTGGACTTATTACGCTCTGATAACGGCCCTGTTGTAATGGAAGTAAACTCATCGCCGGGCCTTGAAGGAATCGAAGGGGCAAGTGGCAAAAACGTGGCTGGAATGATTATCGATTTTATCGAGAAAAATGGTAAGGTGGGTAAAACTAAAACGCGTGGCAAGGGCTAATAAAGGTTTATAAATCAGTATGGTTGAAGTCGTAGAGAAAGCGAAGAAAGCAGTTAAGAAAAGAGTTAAAAATAAAGCATTCAAGATTGGAGGACTCACCGTAAAACCCGGTGAAAGTAAATCAATCGAGCTGCCATTACCTGGACTTTATTCGCATTCCAATATTCATATGCCTGTGCACGTCATGTGCGGTAAAGAAGCAGGCCCAACTTTGTTTGTGAGTGCGGCCATTCATGGCGATGAGATTAATGGCGTAGAGATTATTCGTCGTTTAAAAAACATCAAATCAGTAAAGCGACTCAAAGGCACCTTAGTTACCGTGCCCGTAGTCAATGTTTACGGCTTTATTAATAAGACTCGCTACTTACCCGATCGCAGAGATTTAAATCGCTTCTTCCCAGGTTCTAAATCTGGCTCAATGGCGGCTAAGTTAGCGTTTTTATTTCAAACTAATATCAGTGCTCAATGTGATTATGGAATTGATTTACATACCGCAGCGATCTCACGAGATAACCTACCGCAAATTAGAGCCGTTTTAAATAATGACGAAATCAAAGAGTTATCCTTAGCTTTTGGTGCACCTGTAGTTCTCAATGCTCCCTTGCGTGAAGGCAGTTTACGCGAAGCCGCCGCCCAAACCGATACTAAAGTTTTGCTTTATGAAGCAGGTGAAGCATTACGTTTTGATGACTTATCAATAAAAGCAGGTGTGAAAGGCATAACCAATGTTATGCGTCATTTGGGTATGATCAAAGGCAGCTCAAAACCTAAAAAAGAATCATCTCCTTTTGTTGCCCAACACAGTAGTTGGATTCGCGCTGCAGCAAGTGGCATTGTCACACACCATAAAACATTGGGTGATAAGGTAAATAAGGACGATATCTTAGCCTCCATAAAGAATCCCTTTGGTGAAACCCTAAGCTCAATTTTAGCCACTGAGACGGGCATTATTATTGGTAAGCAAAACATACCTTTAGTGCAAGAAGGTGAGGCGGTTTATCACGTTGCTTGTTTTAAAAAGCCAGATAGTGTTGTTGAGCGA
>JAVCKV010395459.1:0-12875 GCA_032274145.1 Herpochondria borealis | reverse complement strand
CAATCGTGATGAAAGCAAGTTTCAACAATTTTAAATTATCATCTAAAGGCGAGGTTGCTAACCCTGCTTCCTCAGGAAGCGCTAGTAATCCTGCTTGGCAATGGATCCTTATAATCGCCTTAATACTCATGTCTATTGAGGCAGTTCTTCATATACGTAGAAAAATCACCTAATGTTCTTTCATCCAAATACTCTCTGGTTATTAGCTATTCCTATAAGCCTCATCATCTGGCAAATACGGATTGCCCCTACTCATGCTCGCTCTAAAGCTATTACCAACGCAGTAATGAGATTCATTGTATTGAGCTTAATGATTATAGCTCTTGCTAGACCTTTTAATCAATCCTCTGATACAAACCTTCATTATGTTGCTGTGATTGATTGTTCAGCAAGTATCGATTCAGAATCTTTATCTACAGCTACCAACAAACTTAAAGAACTCGCTGACAAAGTAGGTCAGGAATCTCTGAAACTAGTCGTTTTCGATTCTAAAGCACGTGAATTCTCTCTCAAAGACGGACTTCCTACAGCTGCAGATTTATTGAAATTAAGATCTCAAAAGCCTGGTAGTGCCGTTTCAGAGGCCCTAGCCCTCTCTGTAGCACTTTGCCCTCAGGACGGCCAAGGAGTAGTTCACCTCTTCAGTGATGGGCGAGAAACTAAAGGTGATATTTTTGCTAGTGCCGCAGATATTGGAAGACGTGGCATCGATCTAGTGACTCACGAAATAGGTGCGAGAGCGCCATCGCAAGCACTTCTTACTAAATTAGTCGCTCCTTCCGCAGTCGCAGCTGGAGAAAGCATCGAATTGAAAGTCAAGGTAGAAGCGACTAAGTCACTTAATTCCGGCATTAAAATAACTGACGAAAAAGGAGCAATAATCACAGAACGTAATATTTCACTCAAAGCAGGCATAAATAATTTAAACTTCCAAGTACGTCCTAAAAAACCTGGTATAGTGCGCTACGATGTTTCACTTCTCAATACGGAACGAAAGCTTTCTGCCAGTATTAAGGTAGATCGCACCGTCATTGGCGTTCTTGAGTCGGCTCCTGATAGTCCAGCAACTGCAGTACTCACAGCCCTTGTAGGATCACAAGCGGAAGTTAATTCACTAAACCTATCTGAACTGTCTGACCTGAGCTTAAAAAATATTGATACGCTTGTCATGGCAGACCTCCCTATTTCCAAATTACCAAAACCCTCACAGCTGTTAATTCGTAAATGGGTTGAAAATGGTGGTGGACTACTTGTCACAGGAGGACGTAATGCATTCGGACCTGGCGGCTATACTAAAAGCAGTCTGGCCAGCATTCTACCTGTTCGTTTCCCCCAGAAGAAAGAAGCTCGTGACCCAAGTTCAGCCCTTGCTATTATTATTGATACATCTGGATCAATGGGACAAGGTGGAGTTAGTTTAGCACAAGAAGTGGCTCGCTTTGCTCTCAAACGTCTTAAGCCACACGATAAAGCAGGAATCGTAGAGTTTTCTGGAAATAAACGCTGGGCAGCACCGATTCAGTCTGCTGCTAACAGTATCGCTATACAACGTTCTCTTAACAGACTCTCCTCAGGAGGAGGTACCATGATGTATCCAGCTATCGGAGAAGCTTATTACGGGCTACTCAATGTAAGAGCTCGGACTAAGCATATCATCATCCTGACAGACGGTGGTGTAGAAACAGGAACTTTTGAAACTTTAATCAGACGTATTGCAGCAGATAACATACAGGTCTCCACTGTCTTAATAGGGCCACGTGCTGGTTCTAGTTTTCTCACTAAACTAGCAAGCTGGGGACGCGGCCAATTTTACAGTGCGCCTAGCCGCTTCCAAATTCCAGAAATAATAATTAAACAACCCAGTGCCTCCCTACTTGATCCATTCGTACAAAATGAATCCAGCCTCGAAGCAGTACTAACTAGCCAGCTTACCAATGACATCTCACTTAAAGATGCACCTAAACTCGATGGTTACGTTAAAACGGAAATGAAAAAAAGCTCTGAGCTTATCTTACGCTCTAGCCAAGGTGACCCGATATTAGCTCGTTGGCATTATGGATTAGGTCGAGTAGCCACACTTACAACTGCTCTTGGTGGGAAATGGTCAGAAAAACTTATGAACTGGCCATCAGCTTCAACACTTATTGCAAACTTGACCCGCCAACTTACCGGCATTTCTGCTAAAAAATCTGTTTTACTAAACATCAATCAGAGCAATGCTGGAATTGGCGTAGACATTCGCACTATTACACAAGACTCAAAACTAGCTGCAGCATCTTTACAAGTCACTTTAAAAGATAAATCAGGTGAAATTGTATCAGAGCAAACCATATTCCCAGTTCAACCTCATACTTGGAAATCACATTTTGATCCCCCTCCAACAGGCGATTATACTATCCAAATAGCTGATGCCTCTAGTAAAAAATTACTTTCTGAAGGCGCAGTATTTATTTCTGCACCCAATGAATTCAATAAAATCATACCGAATTCAGATAAACTGGATAAATTAACCCAAATAGCTCGTGAATTCTCTAGCTCTGCAAAAGCACCTTCTAGACCGCTCTTAACACATGAGCTATGGCATATCTTTGCGACTATAGCACTCATCTTATTCATATTGATGATACTTGTTCGTCGCTTGCCTAACAGGGTAGCCGCAACGGCATCTAATACATAAACGTATTCAATAATCATTCAAATCCAACTATTACCATGAACTTCCATATACACAAAAACTTACTCATGCCATTTATCGCCATGGGAATATACAATAATGGTTTAGCTCAATCTGAACTTAAAAACCCTGAACCAGCATCACCAGCATTTGCTGATACAGAAAATCGCGTTCAAGGAGCTTCTCAAGACATCGTTATTGAACATATTGGTGGTCGACCAATTGCAAGAGCCACAATAAAATATAATGATCTTGAAATAAACGGTAAGTTAATTTTCGATGTATCTCTGACAGTACCACTAAAAGTGCATGAAGCATCGATTAATTTTTTTGAGCTCAACGCAATGTCAGCTAGAGGTGAGAAGTTTGATCTTACTTTTAAAAATGGAGTTAAACTTTACAACGTTCCAGTAGAAGGTGAAAGATACCCACTTTTAGTAGAACACACGCGCACTTTTGCTCCTGAACTTAATGAAATTCCCGTAATAGGTTTTTTTGGACCATCTGCATTTTCCAGTAATGTCGTTCAACTCGATCAATCTAAAGGCCTATTACGCTCAATGGGTGTAGCTTCTGATCTAGCTAGAAAGCTGGAGCAACCATATTCACGGACGAGTTGTGGTCTTGTAGTCTCTGGTAAAGGTCCGGCAGGAATTCCACTAAATGTTAATTTATCTAACGTTATTCATGATACAACACTGTCTCCTTCAATTCTTAAACAAGCTAGAAAGAAGGGCGTAGCACCTAACGTCTTGACGGCTTTTAAAATGTTAAACGAAAGTGAGTCCGGAAAAATCCCTGTTCAATGGGGGAAACGAAATGCTGTGCGCTTTACCGAAATGGATGAAACATGGCCCAAGAGCGTAAATGCTATTATTGGGTCTGAAGCCTTATCTAAAGCTATTATCACAATTTGGCCAAAACGCAAAAAAATTAGTATTCAACCAAGCTCGATCTCCACAGCATCTAAAAATGCACAAGATTATTTCTATGCACTAGCAGATAAAGATGCTGATGCTGTTAATAAATTTATAGCTACCAAGCCCAACAGAAGGCTTATGGATGATGCGTGTCTTGAACTCATAGATTTTCTTCTCATTGATCCTAAAACTACACTTCCTCAAGTAAAGCAAGCCCTCGACAATGTCGGAAATTTTTACCGTCCTGAAAGACGTAGTGAACAGCTATTAAATATTACAGATAAACTAGAAGAAGAAAGAAAAGACCTTAAAGAACTAGATGCAATCGTCGATCACGCTCTGTCTCTTTCCATTCGTGAATCTTCAAAAGCCTTAGAAGCAACTGCAGTTCACGATGTTTATTTACGACTAGGACGCCGAGCTTTAACAGCTGGAAAATTAAAGCAAGCTCGACGTTATTTACTCAGTTCAGCCTTCGGAATGCCCCACTCTGGAGAAAGTAACTACTGGCTAGGAGAGTATTATTTAAAAATGGGTAAATTACGACGTGCTTGGTCCCGTTATTTTCAAGTTCTCCTTGATACTGATTTACAAGGTGATGATAAGATTTTATTAGACTCTATATCCAGAGTTAAGCAACTCAACATGAATTCTGACTTCAGAAAAGTATTTAACATGCCAGAAGCCGAAGAATATATGTCTGGACGTCTAGAAGATTCTGAATTCCACGCTCAAACCAGATATCGTTTTATCAAGAAAATGCATCCTCATAAAGTTCACATGGTGGAATTGTTTATAAATCCAAAAACTAGATTAGGTGGCGGAATGGAACTTGCCTTCCAAGCCCTCAGCGAGTTCTATGATGGTAACATTGTCTTAGCGGCTTACCACACTCATGGACCACTTGCTACCAAAGCTGGTCTTAAACGCCTAGCTTACTACAAAAAAAGATCCGCTCCACTTATTGTGGTCGATGGTAAACCCATGTTTGATAAAGCATTTGGCGACGGCCTATCCATTAATGAGGACGCTTCTATTCACTACCCTCAAATCCGTAAAGCTACTCTGCCAGATAAAGCCCCTGAGACTTCTGACTGGGAAATCACAGGCTCACTAGAAAAAGATTCTACAAATATAAATATAAAAATATCTGCTAAAAATGGCACAACAACAGATGATCTCAAGTTTAGTGTCTTATTATGTGAGAAATCTGTCATGGAGACCCAAGGAAATGGAGTTTACTTCCATCAATATGTAGTTCGAGACCAGCTCACACCTGCAGAAGGAATAGACCTATCTAAAATAACAGCTCAACCTTTCGAAGCTAATGTAAACATTGAAAAACTTCGTCAAAAATTTAGCTATCCTAAATCTAAAAAACTGAAGTCATTTATAGACCCTAATCAACTATTTGCTGTTGGTATTATCCAACGAGGTAAAGACTCACGCATCCTATCTGCAACTCAAATCGATTTTCCTAAATAATTATGAAATTTTACAATCATTTTATTCCATCCAAAGTATTATCTGTAACACCGGGAGTTTCGCTCACGAAGAAGTTGTTCATCTACACGGCAACTCTTACTATTTATACTACAACTTTAACAAATAATTTAACTGCACAGCGTTTTGGTTTGCATGAGAAATCATATATTGAAGTGGTGCTAAAGAAAAATAGAGATAAAGATTTAGCAGCAAACAGAAACGCACTCAAAAAAGCCTTCCCTAAAATAATCAATAAAGCTGGGAATTTGACTGGCCTTTGTAATTTTTTACGTAAGCTAGACGATCCAAGAGCTAAACATCTCTTAGCATTTACGCTAGTAGCTAGCAAACAATATAAATCAGCATTAGAAGTGCTCAACACACTAGCAAAGGAAACTAAAGTTGACAGCTGGGTAACTACCGAAATAGTACGTGTCAAAGGTTTCATAGATCAACAAAACACCTGGAACGCGATGAATACGGCTAACAAACCTACTTCAATTTCTGATTTAGAAAAAATGCAGGTTAATGAAATTCTCGAATTAAAACTTAGTGCAGCCACTGTTTTGATGAAGACGAACATCATACAACTCTTAAAGAAATATGGAGAACTCACTCCACTGATTAATTATCTCAGCGAGGGAGAAAAAACTCAAAACAAGCAAGTCTTCATATCTATGGCGTCTCTAAATGATGGTGACTTAGCAAATGCGGCAGTTGCGCTCGAAGAACTTGTATCACAGGAGAATATAAACCCGTGGATCATCGGCCAATATGGCAGAATTAAAGAGATGCGTGGTGAAACATCCCAAGCCATTAAATTTTTTAAGCTCGCCATCAATGAAACGCAAGACTCTCAGATGAAGGTCGCACTTCGTATCAGAACAGCTCAATTACTCTATGATACTAACAGAGAAAAGCAAGCGGCTAAAATACTTCTTCATATCGTAAACCAAGCTCCTGCTGAATCTGTAGAACTTAGAAACTACTGTGCTAGAATAGCAGCTTTATATGGCGACTACAAACTAGCAACAAAATGGTTCACCCCCACTGGTGAAAAGAAAAAATTGCTTCTTAATAAAGCATTCCTTGGAGACTTGCATCTAAAATTAGGCCAAATAAATAAGGCCTATAAAATATTTGAATCTTGCCTCCCTCTCGCTGGTCTTCCACGTGATAGACGCTACATTCTAGATCGTGTTATCCACACAGCTAGACTTTCAAATAAACTACCACAAGTTGCCGATAAACTAGCTAAATCTGAAAACATATCTCCTGAGCGTATGAAGATTTTAATTAATCTACTTGGCGGAGAATTAGGGCAAATAGACAAACTGTTCACTCTCACTAATCGTAAAGATCTTCCAGAGAAAACAAAAAAAATTCTCAACTCTCCTAGCCTACAAATAAAACTCGCTGAACTAGTTTCTTCAGCGGACACATCTTGGGATCCTGCAACATACTTCGTAAAGCTAATGAAGCAATTCCCTAAAGAAGCTTCCTATCGAGATGGTTACGTTCAGCTATTACTTTTAGAAGGTAAGAGAAATGATGCTATCAAGGTCTACAATGATATCATAGCTGATACCACAGACAATAATGTATTGATGGATGTTGCATCTGGGGCTCAGATTACTGGCCTCATGAATGTATCCAGAAAAGCAGCTAAAAAAGCTTTTGATAGTTCCGATAATGATCAGTTGTCTAGTGGCTTATTTACAGCATCTCTTTACACTGAAGAAGGTAAATCTGAAGAAGCTATAAAAATCATCAGTGAACTAGAAAAAAAACTGAAGGCAGATGATGCAGCTGGAATGATGGCGCTAAGCTCCGCTTATGAAAGACTTAAAAACAATGTTTCTGCTACTAAACTTTGTAGACAGGCATACAAAATCACAGGCAATGAACGCACTCTTAGAAAGTTGATCAGCTTGCTTGAAGAACAAGACAGAAATAAAGAAGCTTTTGATCTGTGGAAAGAATTATGGCTATCTGCAAAAGTTCCCATGACTATCATTCAAGCTAGTGAGCGAATTCTAGATCTCGGAGCTAAAAGCGGCAAACTCGCAGACATTGCGATTGAACTTGAAGACATCATTGCTGAAAGAGAATTAAATGACCGTGAACTCACGCTACTCTTAGACATCTATACTAGTATTGGTGATCCTGTATCAGCAGCAGATATCCTAATTAGTATTTCTAAAAAAGAAGATAACGGACTAAAGCTCCAAAAAAGACTCTTAGAGGTTTACATGAAATGTGAGCTTTTTGGTAAATGCACCAAAATCCTCAAAAAGCTAATGGTCATAGACCCAAAGGAAAAAGATGAATACTTGCGACTACTCGCTATTATCGCATTAGAGCGTGGTAATAATGGTGACGCAATGGTAGTCCTTGAAGAACTTGCTCTTCGTAGTAAAGATGGCGTGTTACGTGATTCATTCTCAGCAAGTGTTCTAAATATGTTAGGCAGAAATGCAAATGCAGCTACTGCTTTTCGCCGTAGCATAGCAGCAAAACCAGATGAGGTAGAAACTTGGCTACTTTGGGGAAATGCTTTAGATGAGATGGACGAAAAAGAACGTGTTAAATTTGAAAACAAAGGCGAGCGTCCACCAGCGAGAGTCACACAGATAGGAAATATTAAAACTCGTGCATTGTTTACCATGATGATGGAAGAAGCTTTAGATGATGATCTTTTTGTTATTTGTGTGGATGGATTACTTAATGCTAGTGCACCTAGACAATCAATACTAAATGCCCTACGACGACTCAACTCACGTATTGCAGCTAAACCTCATAACCTACTATTATACCGCCTTTCTGCAGATTTAAATGAAGAAATTAAACGTTTTAATAAAGTATATGATGTCATTGATATGGCAGTGCCCATAGCTGGAGACAGTAGATCGTTTATTATTCGCGAACTTATAAGTATCGCTAAAGGTTCTAAAGAACTAGGCCCAGAAATTGAAATTCAACACGGCCGCTCTCTACTTAATATCACAAAACATCTACCACCTGCAGAGTGCCTCAATCTAGGTCATAACCTTATGAAACGAGGTTACACATCAGAAGCCGAAGTAGCCTTTCAGAGAATCTTAAGTGACAGTGATGCTGTTGGCACAGCTCGTGATGTAGTTACTAAATATGAAAGTGCTGGTTTATTCGAAAAAGCTAGTATTATTATTCGTAAGCTTATCATTCAGAATCCTTATGACATTCAACTACATTTACGTCTAGCTCTTCTAAAAGAAAAGAATGGTAACTACACGGAAGCTAGTGATATCTATGTAAAACTATTAGAAATTATGATCTCTCAAGAATCTGTACGTATTTCCAGCACGACAAAAAATAGATTAACTAAAACTAATAGGAAAATAAGTATCACAGAGGCTTCTCAGTTTTATGACTCTGTTGTTAGAGGCTTTATTTTATGCACGCGTACCGCAGAAGCTCAAACTGAGGCCCTCGAGAAAATCAAACAGATCATGGATGCCGAAATCGCACAATTAGCGGCTAATAAATCGGTTGCTAAAAAAATAGATCACAATCCTCGTTTATTAAGAATCTCATCATTGCTAAGACGTCTAAGCTTTGTCTTTAATAATTCTATTTTAGCAGATGAAAATGACCTACAATTACTTAAATTGTATCCTAATGATAATAAAATATCAGACTATGCTTACAACGATAGATTAAAGTGGATTTCTCAATCAGCAGCAAGGAATTTCCGTTCTAAACATTTAAAAAATATGACTTCTACCAACATTGTTGGAACATATTTCAAAAGCAAAGAAGAAATTGAAACAATGACTAAAAATACTTCATTAAATTCTGAGGACTCTTTGACTGCTACTTCCTTATCAACCATGCTTGGCCATGATGACCTTATAAAAAATACATTAAAAGGTATAGATTTTGATTTTGATGTAAAGAGCAGGGGTGGAGAGTCTCAGCTACTCGCAACTACCGGTGTAGCTACTAAAAACCCAGAACTCGTTCGCAAAGTATTATTTGCGGAACTAAGAAGAGTAAGAATGTCAATGGCTAACTTGGGTGGCTTTGACAAAGCACGAGCTCGTCAACGACCAGCTAAAACTTTTAAACTTATCATTGCTGCTTGGCCAGTTCTAAATACCCAAGACAGATCTTCAATCACAAATCTTTATGGAATGATAATAAAAAACGGTTACGAAGTCGGTATATTTACTAGTACTTATCATTATTTGTTGAGTATTTCTGGACGCGCGAGAGAAATTCCTATGGAGGCACTATATTATTATATGGGTTGTAAGAAAGGGGGGGGGTCATATTACCATACAAGAAATCTTCTCCATGCACACGTTTCTACTATGGTAGAAAAATGGATTACGGCCTCCCCTCCTGCTGAGCGTGTTGCTGCTATTAATCAGTTCCTAGAAGGAAGAACAGGTAAAGAACGAA
The DNA here is from genome assembly GCA_032274145.1 of Herpochondria borealis. Classification (NCBI taxonomy): domain Eukaryota; phylum Rhodophyta; class Florideophyceae; order Ceramiales; family Ceramiaceae; genus Herpochondria; species Herpochondria borealis. The sequence continues at coordinate 3,350 of JAVCKV010395459.1, read as the reverse complement.
CTTCTTTAGTGAATAAGCTTCCACGTTATATTCCATCAGACATTGTAACACCTGAAATGCTAGAAGCTTTCCCTATTTTAGGGCAACGTCCGTGGAATCTCAAAAACGTAAACCTCAAGTTTTCATATTCTGATAGTGAAATGGAAAAGAAACGTATTGAGTTCGATAAAGCTATCACTTCACAGTTAAGAAGGATGGGTGATGATCCACGTGCTTTATTCAATTTACACCATTTCACACTTCGCCCCGCGGCAAATATACTTTCACGTAAACATTTAGATATTTTAAATAGTAATTATTTAGAATCTAAAGATCCGTTTAAGCAAATTGTAGCATTCTTGTTATTCAAACACGCAGGAAGAGACATTGAAGCATTAGCATTACTCAACAATATTAAAACTTTATCCACTAAGAGCAGTAAGTCTCAAGCAGCATTAGCGGTGCTACCTAAATTCTTGAATTTTTACGGTTGGAAAATTCCTTCTTATAACGTCTTACAACGAAATAACACAGCTAATATCGAGAATATTAGGATTAACATCTCACGCCAAGACCCCCTCGCCATTTTAAAAAATAATAGTGGTGACGTTATATCCCAGGGTATTAATAGAATGTATGCTGCACAGTTAATGAAATCCGAAAAGCAATTTAAACAAGCTGTTTCTAGCTATCAAGCTGATACACGTCACCCGGACATCACACTCAATAGACGTAATTTCTACAAAGCTAGTAATTGGCCTGATAAAATAGCTCTGTCAGCATATGGATTAGAAAATACTAATAGCCGTTTAACAGAAAGTATAGTATCTGATGTCGTCAATATTAAAGGAGGTCAAAATTATTTATATTATTTAATGCGTTCTATCACCCCTGGGAGAAATACAAGAGAAACATTAATAAGTGACCAGATTGCAATCAATGCATTGAAAATTGGCCTATCTCCATTAATAAAAGATAATCTATTAGCAGCAGCTAAAAATTCTTCTCTCAATTTTTACGACTACACTCTTTTGAATTCATTTTCTAAGTTAGCTCCTAATCGTATTCCGAAGGAATTGAGCTCAACCATAATGGATCTAGCTTTAACTAAATGGCGTGGGAATGCTGATTTATTATCTAAAATACTAAAAGTACAATACAGAGCTAATAAATATAAATCTCAATCAAAAAAAATATCAGCTCTAGCTAATACCGCTCAATCTATGAGACGTAACGATTTAGCTAAATCACTAGGTAGATGGAGTGTCGCATTAGACATATTGGATAATGGTTGCCCACATCACCTAAGAGAATATTTAGACATATTCCCTGATTTAGAGCGTAAACAAGAGCTAAATTACCTTATGCCATTTCTAGGTTTCAACAATGCTAGACCACTGATTGGAACTGGAAGTGATACATTACTAAAAGTATTAATTCAAGAGGGAATGCTTGATGCAGCTAATCAACAAACAGATTACTATTTAAAATTCCGTTTACCTGGCTCCTCAACCGTTTTAAAAGCAGCTTCCAACATACTCGACGGCGGAAGCCAAAAGGTATTAACAGGTGGAATTGTAATGAGTTACAAAAAAACAGATAACACTGTTGCCAGGTGTCTCGCTATTCTAAATAGACCCGATGATTATCAAAGTTTACTCTGGAGAATGATCATGGACTTAAAAATATATCGTGGTCGAAAATATATCTCTACAAATATCAACCCTAATTTATTGCTTGATATTACTAATACATTACCTAAGCCATCAGAACTTCAAAACATAGACACTTATCTTAAAATTCACGTAAAACTAATCGAGAAACTTCGTTACTTAGGATCCATGAGTATTGAGACACAAGTTAAACAATATTGTATTCTTGGTAAATGGTGTGTGGAAAATAATCTTAATCAGCAAGCAAGTAACTTCTTAGAAAAAGCCGAAAAACTATCTACCGAGATGTTATTCACTAAACTTTGGGTCTCTGATCTTCAGAAACTTCTTGGAAAAGATGATATCGCCAATAAAACAGAAATAAATTTGCTAAATAAAAATTTATTACCGCTATCGCGTGTTGCCAAAACTTTAGATCGAATTGAAAAAGAATCAGGAGAAAACAAAGCTAATTTCACAGCCTACAGACTGTCAAACCTCACAAACCAGCATAACATCCTATCTCGTGCACAGCGGCATGCAAAGTCAGAGGGACTTAAAGCAAAATTCTTAGAGCTCTCCGAGCGATACAGATTAGTGAATACTCTTTTCCTACCTAAAGATGCCCCTAGCCCATTCAAAGGTTATGCTTCTGCTAAGGATTGGTCAGTAGCTATATCAGCTGCAGCTGCAAAACTACCTTCCACACCAAAACCAATACAAATCAATAATATTATTGATGATGCACACCCTGCTATTGCTAGGGCGTTCGTGAAAGGAGATAAACCTAAAGTCATTTATGTCCCTATCATACATGACAGTGACGTCACTCATCTTAATAGAAATGGAAATACTGATATCAAAATAGTAATGGATCGTTGTAGTCAAATAGCGAACAGACTCTATACACGATATGGCATCCGTAACATCCAGCTAGAAGGCTTAGGTAAACGATTTGTAGACAGATATAATAAAATAGAGGTGCAGCGCCGAAACTGGACAGGTCATGGTCAAGGTATGTTAGTTCACCAAACATGGGGACAACTACTCGCCCGCAAATCTTGGAAATTGCTACCAACTAGCGATAAGCCCATTGTAGGACCACTCACAGCCTTAGGTAGAATATACAATGCAAAGATAATCCAACAATTAGATACAGCTAGAACCCAAGGTTGGTTCCGTAATAAAGAAGTATACACTAAAAATGAGAAACAATTCAACAATAATCTTGAATCCACTGCAAATGAATATAACAAGAAACTCCAAGCTATTCTAAAAGAAGATCCTAAGTTAGCTAGAGAATATAATATCACAGTTACTCAACGTAATGCAAAATTCCTTGAATACCTTTTAGCAGAAGATAAACCAGGAGTAGTATTCTTTGGAGCTTCACATTGGCAAGATCTTAAAAAACAGCTAGAACAGAAAGGCACCTCTTATGCTGTTGTTGTTCCTTCAGGAGTATCATGGCCTCCTACGATAAAAGATGAAGAGACTATATATTCTGACATGTTAAATCTGGGAGCTCAGCTTAAAAAGAGTTTTCTTACCCTTGGAGATGGAACAAAAATTATTATAAACATTCCTTTTGAATAGTTTTCAAATAATCAACATATTAATTAAAAAAAAGAAAGCCTTAGAATTTCATTCTAAGGCTTTCTTCTTTGTATCATTTGGCCTAGGCGGTTTTCTCGGAAGTTTCCCAGAGTTGAGCTACTT
>JAVCKV010395349.1:0-12634 GCA_032274145.1 Herpochondria borealis | reverse complement strand
ATATTTTTCACAGAAATTTGGACCAAATTTGAAATTTGAACCATTCTTTCTCCGACTCGTTCGACTGAATCAATCATATAATAGCAGACTGACTGACTGACTCACTCGACTTACTCTCATCCGTACGATACGCCATCCGTCGTCAAAAGTTCTTCTTCTCGATCTCCAACTGATGAGCTGTTGACATGTCATCCTTCTCTTCTCCTCTCAAGACGACCTCGCCCGATTGCGCAAACGCTAACTCCGAAGGAACGGTGGATAACTTTACTGTGGTTGTTTCGTATTACTGTCGCAATTTGCTGGTCTTGATGTGGCATCCAAACTGATACAGTATGCCATGTACTTGGATCACAAATTTCCGATCAGAACGAACAGGCTGCACCTCCTATCAGACGTCAGTTCTCGTTGGTCGCATTTGCACCTCCAATCAAAACGGATCAAAAATTGTTCTTTTAGAAGATTAGATCTTGCAGTGTTTACTGCTGGAGTGAGTCAGTCTTGCTGATGGCCCTACCTACATGGTGTACCCCAGAGCCTCGTCCAAGACAGTGAGGGCCTGATCAAGACGTCCGAATCCGTCGACAAGTTCTTCCTCCGAGATGATGAGAGGTGGGGCACAATGAATATGTGGGTAACGATGCAATCCCATGAGCCCAACATTCTTGTAAGCTTCAGCGTATGCCGCAAAGGCTGCATCTGCACCAAGGTGCTGCAATTTGGGGATCATGGAACCATTGGGTTTTTGGACATCCAACGCGCCGAACAATCCCACAGCGCGATACTGTTTGATACACGGGTGTCGTTGGCATAACTCTTTCATCTGCGACTCGAACAATGGAGCAATGTCTTGGACACTGCCGACAATATCTTCTTGCAGCAGATACTTGACATTTTCGTACGCACAGGCCATGGCAACCGGATGAGCTTGGTAGGTTGAACCGTATCCGAGTGGCTTGTCTTCGAAAAACTCCATAATCTCATCGGTGCAAGCCGTCATGGAAAGAGGGAGGGCAGCTGATGACAATCCCTTCGCAGCGGTGACAATGTCCGGAAGGACACCCTCGTAGTTCTCAAAACCAAACATTTTTCCTGTGCGCCCGAATCCGACCATGACCTCATCCATGATCATTAGAATGTCGTATTTATCACAGAGCGCCCGAAGGCCTTGCATGTAAGAAGTCGGGAAGATGAGAACACCGCCCGCTCCCATGACAGATTCAGTCATGATGGCTGCAATTTCATCTGGACCTTCGTTCAGAATGAGTTCGTCCATGTACTGAAGAGCTGCCTCCACGTTGTCTTCATCCTCGTCCTCAGAATGAGAAAAGAAAAGAGGGAACGGCGAAAAGGCTTTGATAAAGCCGGGATTGTCGTCACTCCCGACCCATCTCCGGCAGTCGCCAGTGGCAGCACCTGCGTGGCCGGTTGCTCCGTGGTAGGAGCGATACCACGAGAGAATCTTTTTTTTGCCCGTGTAGCGGCGGGCCATCCTAATGGCCCCCTCGTTGGCTTCCGCTCCGCTCGAGGGGAACAGCGCGGGCCCGAGACTGCCTGGCATGATTTCCCGCAGCAACTGGTTCGTGCGGGCGCGAATTTCGGGAAACCCTAAATCTCCCATGGTGTACGGGAGTGTCTGCATCTGGTGCTGGACAGCGTCCAGGATGGAGTGCGGAATGTCGTGACCAAGGTTGGCGCAGACGGCTTGAGATGTCCAGTCGAGATACTGTTTGCCGTTTACATCGTACACGTAAACACCTTTGCCGTGAGTGAGGGTTGGAAGGTTGTGACGTGCACTGGCTGGCCCAAACGCCATTACGAAAGGATTCTCCGCACGTGACTTTTCAATCTGTTCGGGAGTCCAGCTTCCCAATGGCAACAAATGGTCAGGATTTATTTGGAGATCACTGTCATTGTCCATACATGTAGTCTGGAAGAAGAAGAAGAAGCAGCAGCAACAGCAATGAGAAACAGATGATGCATGACACGCATCATCCAAATCAAAAACAGTCACGGCAACCAGTCACGGCAACATCATCAACGACGACGACGACAAGTCTAGTCACTCACATCAAGGTCTGGCAAGAGTCTCATGTAGTTACGCGTCGCTTGTTCCTCTTTGCCAGGAGTGGTGACACTGGTGGCTTGTCCATTAACCTTCCCATTTCCATTTACGAGAGTTCTTGCGAATTCAACCTCGAGCCCGTTCTTTTCCAGGCTGCCAACATGGAGTTCGGTCCTGCTGGTGGTGGTGGTGGTGGTACCAGCAAGAAGGGATGGCCTCAAAGTGAAGGCTTGTACGCAGTCGTCCCCATGGTGAAGGGTGATCGTCAAAGCAACAACAAGGTTCTTGGCGGACAGCTGCATTTTCAATTTTCGTTCTTATTAGTTCTTTATGGATAGATGATGTGACCTTGGAATCCTCAAGATGTGACACACAGGATTGCTGGAAATCTGGTCGCTCGGTTTTGTACAAACCCAAATCTAAGGTGAAGTCGAATACTGTATCCTACGTGCACCTCGCACGATAAAAACCTACGTGATGGCTCCAATTTCCGGGATAGTATGACGTCAACTGTGAAAAAGTTCACAGGTAGGAACAGTACTAGTACATCAACATGTTTTCTACCGAAAATTGAAGTGATACTGTATATAAAATATCTTCGGAATGTATATTGTTTATTTACACGTTTATACACATATCATATCTTCTTCCCTTCAGGACACAATCTTTTGCCGACCAACGAACCAACGATGTTGACCGTCACCGCCATCTGCTTCTTCGTTTTCTTGCTATCGATGGCAACAACAACGTCGTCCTTTGTCGTTGTTTCTCCCCGTGCCTTTTCCCAGCATGGTAGTACTATGAGCAGCAGCAGCAGCAAGACCGCTCGCAACGTTTTTGGATTTGTTGTGGAGGTGGAAGTGAACCCCGATCACATTGACGAGTTTCTTGAAAAGATTGAATATAACGCTGTTCATTCACGAAAGGAACCACAGTGTCAACTCTTTGGTAAACAAGATCTTTTGTTGTTGTTTTTGCTCGTGATACTTGAATGAGACGCCATCTTTCCACACTTGTTGTTACGCTTCTTCAACATTCTTTTTAAAACGTTTTGCTTGTTGTTTTCTGCTTTTATTGTTGCTGGATGGGTCACACTGACACCTGATATCATTCACCCAGACGTTCTTCAGGATCAAGAGCAAGCCAACAAATTTGTCTTTTACGAAGTCTATGATACCCCCGAAGGATTGGATTATCATCAAGGACAAGCTCATTTCAAACAATGGACCGAGTTTCGTGATGGCCCCGGCAAGCTTTTGTCGAGGAAAGCTGTGAAGCTCGATGGAAAATTCATGACATTATGAGGAAAGAGAGAGAGTCAGTCAGTCAGTCATCAGTCGACAAACACACTTTCTCCGTCTTGGAACTCTTTTTGTCGTCTCCCACACGCATCCGGGTGTTTTTGATCAATAACGTAATACGATTTTGCTACGTACCTCTCCACTGTTACTTTTAGAATATATTATGTACCATAACAAAACCCAAGATAGACAAGAAGAAGAAGAAGGAAGTACGTTGTCAGCGCGTCGCAATACATTGGCGATTCGCTGGTTCCGCTCAATCCATGTTGTGTGATGCAAAGTTAGTTGCGAACGAACAATTGCTCCTCTCTGCACACACACTCACAGTCACAGTATATCAAGAAGTGCTCGCTCTCACAAGCTTATTACATCGTGTTCGCGCTACATCCTTGCTCAAATGCTAGTATTAGCTACGCCCCAAGTTGGAACATGCACCAAACATTCTAATTGCGTGTCGGGCTGTATTGCTGTCAGTGGCGCACAAGACAACGTCTAACAGAAAATATGACGGACTATGGCGTTTCTCTTTACAGTCACTCAGGTGGTGTTCTCGGTCCCATTGCCATTTGTTTGGGCAAGCTTCCCTAATGAATTTCTCGTACTAGTACTCTAATACTGCAGGCCAAAATTTAAAAGCTCTAGCTCGTGACTAAGCCATCGTGATTCAGATTAAGTCGTGCTTTTAAAAGCGATAAGAGGTCTCACAGTGTGCCCACATCGAGCTCTTTTTCACAGACTCCACCTTTCACTCTGGAAGCTTGAGGAATTCCTCAAGCTGGAAGCAACACAAACACTTTGAACTTTTTACGACCATGGCGGAATCTGTAACAACGCCCCTCCCCATTCTTAGGCCAAAGCCTACCAACCAGAACAGAGCCAATGATCTCATCCAACGTCGTATTGTGTCAGCTCTTTCCAGCAAAGATAACGCTGAGTTGACTCAACGAGTGCGTCGTTTGGAGAGGCTGGCTGTGCTGGGAACACGTCCTGCTTTGGGGTCGTTGAGGTCTTGTGAAATGAGCAAGATGTGCACCTTATACCGTATCATCTACTCGACGCCCGAGTTGAAACAACAAATCGAAGAAAGCGTTGGTACTATTGGACTTCGTCCTCCTATTGACGGTATTGGACTGATGCTTGACGTGAAACTAGAACACATGAACATTTCCTTCGTGGTTCAAACAGTTGGATCGATTGTTCCGTTTACAATCTTGCTCTTTTCGGAATATCCCCACACGTTCCTGGTTTGGGTTTTTGTTTTGCTAAGCATCTGTGCTGTGCATGGACTGCGAACTCGAGGACTCGATCCAAAGCACAGTCGGTGCTGCAACTGTGGAATCTCCACCAAGGACTTGTTTCTCCAACAAGCTGCTGCACGCGAGTGCTTCAATTGTCAAGGAACGGGTGTCTGTCAGGTTGGATGTCCCTCCTGTTGCCCGTACATTGTACCAAAGGAAGAAGTTGTACAGCGTCTAGATTATCTTGAGATGTTGGAAGAAAACCCTCATCTCCAATCACGTTGGAAGCAAGCTGTAGACGACGAGGCAATCATTGTGGCACAACAAGGTGGTGGCGGTGGAGAAATGAGTCTGCTGGAAGAGCACATGATCATTATCAAGAGCCTAGAAAGGAATCCAGACTTGAAGCAGCAACTCGACGAAGCAGTTGTGGCGCATAAGAATAACAACAGTGGAGACCTCGAATGCAAAGCTGCTCCGGACGATGAAGCCGGCAACGCACCAGGACAAAACTACTCTAGTCTTTTGGATATTCCTTCGGTTGCAACGGACAATCTGGCAGACGGTACATCCGCATTCGCTGCGCTGGGGCTGGACGATGGCCTGCAGGATATCGGCAACCTCCACTCCGATGAGGAAGTGCCCATTGCGAGCGCTCAGCTTCTCAACACCAACACAAACGCCGCTGGCTATGAAATGGTGGCAGCCAAGGAGCTCTAACGAGGGATTCGCGAGGGTCGGTCGAAACAGCCCCGTTAACATATTGGTTTACAGTACTTATTTTAGCATGCTCCGCCCCCTAAAAAAATGTTTTCATCAAGACTTGTATGTAGTCAATAATTGTGAGACTAGAGTAGAAATACTGCGGTGACACGCAGTCTAACAAGAAGATTCGATTGTGGTCTACCGCAGGGTTCCATGTGGTGGTGTTCTCAGCTTCCATTTCCAGAGTTGGGGTGTTGCTGATGATATCTCCCGAATTAACGTATCTACAGTGCTTTTGGGGTATAAGCCCGTGGATCCATGAGTCTGCCAAGTGCGGGAAAATCCTTTGCGCGCTCTACAGCACAGTCGGCACAGCCATTTGTCCAGCACGTGCCTTATTTTAACTTCGTATGGTGGGGCCATTTTAGCGGTCCAAATGAAGTACGGGATTAACCCGTGCTCCCTGATAATAGAAAACCAAGCACTACACCAATCACGCCTTCAGTATAATAGTCAAGCAGTGTCATGAGTATACCGACACTTTGGATGCAGCTTCACTTTGGTTTTGTTTCCATTTTCGAAGTCGCCAACGATATTGTACTGGAGAGCTTCCTGGAAGAAGCATTCCTTGCTATATCCTAACCACTCAACAACGTCGTTCACCATGGAAATGTTCTTGAGCCATTTTGAACTATCCAGAATCTGAGCTTGTTTGCTTCCAAAGAGTGTCGCCACGTGACGCATCCGCTCATTGATGCCTAGCAGATGATCAACTGTCGTGAACATGCTCGCCTTTTGTCGAGATTGGTACTGTCCTTCGGCGTCAGATCGGATATTGATAACAATGCGAGCGCATGGAAAGTGATCCTTGAGAAACTGTACCATGCTCTCTTCCTCTCCCGGTGGAACTTGCGCCAGAAAGCGGATAGTCTTGAATCCTAGGATCAGGTTTCTCTCTTCGTCGCTCGCCGGTGATTCTGGTGGAGGATTGATGGTGTTGACTATATTCTGTGCCATGCAGGAATAGGAGCCGGGCGGAAGTGGGTTGTGGCTCCATGCGTTTTGCTTGTAGGCACCAGTAACAAAGTCCTCCGCGCCCTCGGTGTTCTTGATCAACTCCCGAATGGCCCGCAATTCATCGTTGTTTTCGCCACTTAGCCGTATCCCGGGCAACTGTTTCAACATGTACATGAGAGTCGTTGATGCCGAACGTCCGATGGCCAAGATGATGAGGTAGCGTCTTCGACATGGACGGCAGGACAGTGCGTTGCTGGCGTAGTTGTTGTGACAAAGTGAGGAAGCAAACGGACACCAGTATTTGTCTTCCATCACTTCGTTGTTATGGATTCCTTTGGGGAAGGACGAGGACTTTTTCTGCGACAACGCATGGGCTCCATCATCAACCCCTGGAAGAGCAAGGTATGCCACGATCAAAATCGCAATGACAATCACTCCTACAAGAGTCGCGATGGAGCGGATTGCCATCATTTTAAATCTTACTGTGTATCCTTGGAGTTTGTCGCGTATTTCTCTTGAATATGGTACTCGATTTCCATGTCGGGGGCGACAATTTTGTGGACGACATGTGCCCGTGAAAACCCGGTGGAAAGCACACTAATGGCACGTGTACTTTCTCTTTCCGACAATTGGAAGACACAGATTCGTGAAAAAAAGGCTCTAAACAGGTCGCAAAATAAATTTGATAGGGACTGGCGGGTCGTGGGGCTTATTACATAGGGTTTACATGTGTCTCATTTGTGGGTCGGCGACATCACACTTCTTCACCTTATATCAATTAGGACCCACAGTATCGACTAAAGAGAGGAAGAAGTCTGACTAGTCCAAACATCCTAGGTGCGTCATTGAAGGAATCGTTTTTCATCCTGCCAAAATGTTCGAGCACACGGTACGTGGCGAGAGGAAGGAAATCTAGATCACAATCTCACAATCTCATTCAATACTCCTCGTGGTAGTGATCACCAGCACGGGATGTTGTTCCAGCGCCGAGAGTACAACTTCTTTCTGTGTCTAGCAATCTTTGCTGGGAACATAGGTTTCTTTGTGCTTTCAGGAGCTAGCGGTCTACTGTCGCCAGGGAGAAAGGGCGCGGGAGGAGAGATCTTGACCAACGTGAATGAAGCGGCTAACTTGTCCTTTGATGCAATCTTAATTTTGGGAGGAGGTGTTCCTACAAGTCTCCACGAACCCCCGATCCATGTACAACAGCGATGTGACGATGTCGCCGCCATTCGAGGTTTGTCTGACACGCCCGTTTTGGCCCTATCCGCCGGAACAGCATACTTGCCTCAGCTCCTGACCTCGAACGGCCTTCCCGTTTGGGAATCCATGTCAACGGCCGCATATCTTCGAGATCAGCACGGGATTGAAACCAATCTATACTTGCAAACAACATCTTACGATACCATCGGAGATGCATACTTTACTCGAGTACAGCATACCGACGTCAAGGGATGGAAGAGGCTACTCGTCGTTACCACAGAGGTAAGTTCGCATACTACAAGGTTTGTTGAATCAACGAGGGTTTGTCTGACCATGCTTCACTTGCTTTTGCAGTTTCACGTGGATCGTACAAAAGCCATTTTTGATTGGATTTACAGCCTTCCATCCTCTTCTAGACTAGGGAGCAGCATCAATCTTCCTTCCTATCACTTGACATATTTCGCCTCCACAGCACGGGGACTGACGGGGGAGGCGTTGGAGGCTCGGATACTGCGCGAGCAAAAGTCAGCTCGATCGGTTCGTGAAGTTTTGGCTCCTAAATACAGGACACTCCGTCAAGTGTGGGAATTTATCAATCAAGACCATGGAATGTACTCGCTGCATCTTGTAGACCGTGCCGAGGAGAACGTCACACTGGCAAGCAAGGAACTACAGAAGAGTTATGGGTTACGTCAGCAGCAAGAGCCTCATCAGCATTAGCAACAGGCATAATGGAGTCCAACTAATGATTCTTAGCAACAGACAGTAGTTTTTTAATACCATGGTTGAAAAGCTAGTATTAGTAAGCACTATTATTTCCCCAAATCTCTAGCAGGTAACCCCGTTCGTTCCATTCGACAACAGGTGATTGTGTTCAGCGCGATACTTCACAGCAGCTTGAATCTCAACAACTCAATTGAATGTGTATTCAGCCGGGCCACGCGCATCCATGCTCTTCTCTGCAAGGTAAGTCTTGATAGCGTCCCGTAGCTGAATGCTGCCACGCATCTCTTTTGCAAGAGTGCCATGCCCTGTACTTTCCATGTACTCATCGATCTTAATTCGCTCGTTTTGGATCTGATCCTGATAGATGGCAATCAATGGTGGGTTCTCTGCATTGTTCTTGGTCACTTTCTCGAGGCTAGCTATCTTGTTGTCCTGTCTTTTAGCGCTTTGAGTCGTCCTTTGTATTCATCCGGTCTTTGGTAGATGCAACAACCTCACTGTACACCTGCTTCACTCGGACACCCATTTACCCATGTTACTGTCGATCTTCATGAGATCGTACCAGTCTAGTGCAAGATGACGAGTAAAAGTGCCTTGAGGGGCATGCACGATTGCAACGGACTACTGAACAGTTGGAGGCCTGTCCATTCGCTTTGGCTTTGAACGGATACCCACTTCGGATGCATTCTACTGCGTTCCTTCTTGGGTCACACAGGAATGTTCTCCCCGAAGCGTCCACATGACTTGCGTTGTTCTTCTCAACGAAAAATGGGTCCACTTGGACGCCTGCATGGATATCAGATTGGCTCGGCCTCTCGCCTATGAATCCATCTTTGATGGAACAAACCACTCCGTGATTGGCGGACACGAACAGTTTGATCCAAGCAACGTAACTATCCTTGAAAATCTCGACTACTACTTGAACAAGAAGAGCCGTCTACTGCCGTCCTTCCGCACGGCCTTCAATTTGAGCTTTGGGTTCTGCCGGCTCCACGAGGAAGGATCTTTTCGCAAGGAGATCTTCAAAACAAAAATCGAAGAGTCTCTAGTGAGCAAACACCTCGATGTCTGCAGAGAGATCTTTCAGGAATTGGGCCAAATGCAGCAGCTTTGCGACTGCCACATGGCAAGCAAGGTGGAGTGGTGGGGTCAAAACCACTTCTTAGTCATCAGGGCTACAATGCTGCCATGGATCCACCGACTCGACCAGCTGTCGGCAATGGAAGAGCGTCAGCTGCATAGGGGTTAATGCTAGTACGACACCTTGATCACGTGTATCCGTTTTTAGCAGTGCCGTATTTGCAATTGTCCGCGCCGATCGCATTCGTGTGTTCTTCCTTGACAAGCTGTCTATCGCATCCAGTGAGTCGTGCTTGTCGAGTGCCCCACGTCGCATGACTTGAAGGGGCTTCTTACAGCACAGGCGATACTGTGTCCGTTAGCCTCGTCGACGAAGAACCTGGGTTCTCGCCCGCTGCCGTTTTGCACCCAAGAAATTTTCTACGTTGAGCCGGTGGACATATCACAAGCCACTACATGGCGGGCTTGCCTCTGCTGTTCCTTGTAGCTCGTGGTGCCCACCATCAATACAGAGTCATCTCCACTGTGCTGGTGTGAAGATCTTGCGGCGGATTGTGGCGTCATGTATGTAGGACAAGAACGAGATAATAGGCGCTTCAATGTATAGTCCTTGGTGCACCTCCGTAGAAATGAAGCCGCTGGATTAATCACAACTATGAGACTGGTCGAAATGTTGTTAGCAGAATTTAAGATAGTGAGGACAAGCCATGTTTATATCGAAGAAATAATTGTAACCATGGACAAGCACTGTACTATGCCCCTCCGACAGTACCGGTATCCTTACTTGCACCTGTACTGTACTACTGTGCACTGCATTTTACTGTCCTTTTTCCCATGGTCAATGTTTGCATAATCTGCAAAGAACCATGATGACTCCACGAATGCTCCTCCTTTGCGCTACCATGTCCTTCTTCACACAAGCGGAGGCCCGCAACTGTCCCTTTGACATTGTAATAGGTACGTGTACGCAATTGTGAATGAGTGGAGCAAGAAAGGCTAGTGATACGCTAACAATAAGATTGCACGATTCTTCTACTACTCTGTACTGCACCTCTACAGACAATCAAGTTGTCACCTCTCTCGAATGTTTTGAATCTCCCCAGGGAGGTGTGATGGCACAAGTGACCAAGAATCAACAAGCCGTGGTTGTTTGGGATGCAGATGTCCCCTGTGGTGACGGCAAGGCGTACATTCATTTCGCGGGTGGCCCTGATTTTGCCCCCATGACAGCCGGCGCTGGAGCCACGATTCATTCCTATCAAGCAGCCATGTTTGATGCAATGCCCGTTCCAGCTGGTACTACTGGATGTGCCGACTTTGCACTTACTACTAGTCAAGGTATTTGCAAGACGCAATGGCAAGTCGCACGGCATGGTACTATGTGTGATGCAAATATTTTTAAGGATGGGTACTGAGAGCTTTTCACGGCCCCAGCAGGTGAACTCAACGGCGGGGCTTAGCATCAAAACCCTCTCCTGGTTTCTCTCTCTCTCTCTCTCTCTTCATGTCTCTTCCCAACGTCACAGTGCTTGAGTCACACTGACTGCGATATCTACAATACCATCATCTCGTTCGTACATGAACAACACCGCGACTCTGGTTGTTCTAATTCATAATAGACTGCTTGCTCCTTCTCAACATGTACACATGGCAGAGCCGTGTAGTCAAACTACTGTACCTACATTCCTCCTGGACGACTACCAAGTTCCACCCTGAAAGACGCCAAGACCTGGCCGCAATAGTCTAGCCAGCTTCCCAAGCATTGGCGACATGACTTTTGGGGCACTTATATCTCTCATGTACCGAATCCGCTTCGTGTCGGGGTCGATTTCCTGGAAACTAGTTCCTTTCACCGGATCAGTGGTGCCAGCAACATCTACTTCCCAGCATGTACTTAGCACACCATCATCGAATCTCTGCCCGCGGAAGACGACACCAGGCAGGTTTCCAATGCCTTAAAGTCTGCCACCTCGTCTTTCCCAACAACAGCTTTTTCATAATTGAAGTCATCTTTCACAAGAGGTTCTACGAGTTCGTTGGCAACGAGTGGTTTGCGCTCGTGCTACCGCTGCTGCTGCTCATGAGTGTTGATGCAAGATCAAAGCACCACCTTCGCCTCGACCAGAGGCAACCATGGTAATCCATTGGAGCACTTGCTGTCTGGTGATGTACAGCTGCTTTTCCTTGATACTCGGTAGGTAGATGAAGCCAGTTCGCTTCCTTCACTGGAATGAAGCCGAAGTAAAAAATGAGAACGTTAGTTGCTTGGTTGACAACTCCACACGGTTGGAACCAAATTTACTTGTTGGTTGTGGTGGTAGTAGCTGGTACGCTACTGTGACTCGTCATCTTGCCCTAAGCGCATCAATCATAGATAGGATCATTTTATTCGTGACTGATTACAGGCATTACAGATTTAGCATTTCAAAGTGTCTAAAGCCATATATTGAGTAATAGAAATTTTAAGAAGGATGGAATTTATTTGGATAACTATTATTCTAAAACAGGAGAACAACTTGTTAAAAGTGGTGATGGGAAATACTTAGAATCTTATCAAGATGGAAGTGCTAAAATACGGGGGCACTACAAAGGAGGAAGAAGAACGGGTTTATGGGAGGAGTTTGATGTAAATGCTAACCCAGTGTCATCAGGGAACTACGAACAAGGAATTATGAGTGGGGATTGGATTTATTATTGGAATGATAGTAAACAACTAAAACTGACAGGCAATGTGTTGAATGGAGAAAAGGAAGGTTTGTGGACTTATTACTATTCAACAGGAAAAAAATTAAAAGAAGTTAACTTTAAAGGAGGGAAAGAAGCTGGTGAAATGAAAGAATGGTTTGAAGACGGAAAGTTAAGTGTTGAAGGGTTTTTTCTTAATGGCGAAAAAGAAAAAGAGTGGGTTTTTTGGTTAGCGAATGGAAATAAAGATTTTGTTGGGAATTTTAAAGCTGGATTACGATTGGAATCTTACCTTCCGAGAATACAAGGCTACCCAAGTAATTTTGATGGAACCGGTATAGGAATGAGGTACGTTGGCTACACTAACGATTTTGTTGATGTTACTCATTTTGATATACTCATTTTGATTTTTTAAAGGATAGCAGGATGCTTATTTGAGGTTGCGCCCTCTAACCTTACAATCGTAGGTTTCTTATTGATACATATGTTCAAATCGACACTTTTATATCTTAGTCTGCAGATTTACTTCGTCCTGTCATGGTCTGGATACATGGTGGTGGATTCACAACAGGATCTGGCAATGCCTACTCCGGCCGATCATTAGTCGTTAGCGGGAA
>JAVCKV010395238.1:0-12879 GCA_032274145.1 Herpochondria borealis | reverse complement strand
GGGTAGATATTGCGCCACACTGACTGCCAGCGCGACCGCTGCGGCCTGACAAAGTGGCTTGATCAGCATGGGTAAGCGCACACGGAATAGAATTTTCCAGTAGCCAGCGCCAAGTACAGATGCGGCATGATTCCAGTTAGGGTCCAGCTCGCGCCATGCGACAGCAAGAATTAACACAACATATGGCAGGGCATATATCCAATGTGCATAGGCCACTGTTAACCAAAGGCCGTCTGCGCCGACAATGAGTGCGGCGGCTTGCCAGCCGAATAGTAGCGTCACTTGCGGCACCAACAAAGGGATGTACCACATCCAGTCAAGTCTTGGCACTTTTTCCTGTCGCTCACATTCAAGCCAGACGATGGCAGCGATCACTGCCAGCATCACGGTCACGAGCGCAAGAGATAAGGTGGTCAGTAGTGGTGAACTATATTCGGCTGCCCGTGCTGTCCAGTTGTGTGTTGTCCAGTCGGTTGGCAGGGCGTTCGGGAAGCGCCAACGCCGTGTAAAGCTCCATATAAATAGAAGTACCATGGATGCGACGGTGGTAATCAGCGTTAACCCAATGACCGCCTGTATGGCCTTGCGCCACAATTGCAGTGCATTGCCCCGTTGGCCACTTTCACGCCGATGCCGGGCTATTTTGCTGATGGTGGCTTCGGCAAAAAATACCAACAGGTAGATCATTGCGACACCGGCGGCTAACATTAATGCGCCGGCGCTGGCTACGGCGCGTGAATCGGGTTCGTTAACCAAAGATAGCAGGAACACTGAAAATGTTGGCGGGTTGCCGGGGCCTAGCAGGATCGCCATATCGAGCACACTTAGGTTGTAGGCAAGAATAATGAGCAGTGTCAGGCGGATCCGTGGATACAGCAGTGGCAATACTAATCGGCTCCAGCAGCATGCCGGGGAATATCCCAGTGTGCGGCCGATGCGAAGTGCGGCATCAACATTGACCGCCGGCAGTTGCGCTGCAGCGGCCAGTAATAGAAACGGGGCTTCTTTGATGACAAGGCCCAGGATCAAAGACCATCCCTCACTATCGGGGATAACCCAAAGAGTGGGAGGGCGAGTCCAGCCAGTGAAGGTTGGTGACACGAGCCGCACCAGCCAGCCGCTTGGGGAAATTAGAAATATCAGCCCGACTGCCAGTGCCGCATGAGGCACGGCAAGAATCGGTGGTAGAAACCCTATCAGCCATCGCCACAACCTGGTGCCATGAGCGCATACAAGTGTGGCTACCGTTAATATCAGAACGAACAGGGTTGCGAGCACACCAGTTTTAAGCGACAGAAAAATTGATGGCCAAAATCTTGGATCAGCAAAAAGCGCTGAAAATCCATCGCCCGGTGCAAGCGTCGGCATCAATCCCATCGCAGGCAGTGCGGTGGCGGTGAGTCCAATTAGAATGGGCAGTACAAATGCCAATGCCAGGGCAATGCCGGTGAGTCGAATGATCACTAAGCTTAGGGCTGAATCATTCGTGATCTAACAAAATCACATCCTGAATAGTCTGGTTGAATCTGTAAGGTGCGGGTCATGGAGGCGGGTGAATAGTAATTGCTTTATCGGGATGAGTTGTGAGCCCATTGAATTCAATGGGCCCCGGTGTCCTCAGCCTATTTTCCGTAGCGCAACAGCCACTGCTGTTCAAGTGCGGCCGCCCATGATGCATGTGGTTCCGGCAGGATTTTCCCCGAACCCAGTGGGAGTGCCCAAGGGCCGAGATCAATAGCACTAAACAGGGCTTTTTGGTTTTCGTCGAGCTTTTCCAGGTCAAGGACTGACGGGTCACCCCAGTGTGCCGGGTCTGCTTTTCTTGCTTGCGCTTCAGGCGATAGAAAAAAGTTGGCGACGATCATAGCGCCGGCTTTTGCCTTGGCGTTGTATGGAATAGTGACAAAATGCGTATTGCCAATTGTGCCGTTTTCAAACGTATAGGTTCTGACTGTATCCGGGAGTTGACCACTTTTTACAGCAGCACTGGCTTCATTGGGATTAAATGATAAGGCGATATCAATCTCGCCGTCGTCGACCATTTGCCGCGTATTTTCGGCGCTTGCGGGCCAGGTCTTTCCTTTACCCCATAAGTGCGGGTGCAATTCATCAAGGTAGCTCCATAGCGGCGCGGTCACGGTATCAAAGTCGACTTCATCAACGGGTTTGGCAAGCTCGGCAGTGTCGCTGGTCAATTCATGAAGTAATTGCTTGACCATGGTTGTGCCGTGAAACACAGGTGGTGCAGGGTAGGCGAATCGGCCGCCTTTTTTTACAAACTCTAATAGCCCGGTGGCAGACTTCGGTGGGTTGTCGACCACTGCTGAGTCGTAAATCATCACCAGTTGTGCGCCACCCCACGGAGATTCAAGTCCGTCTACCGGGACAGAGAAGTCCATGGTAATTGACTCTGAATCACGTACCTTGGCCGCGTTGGGCAAAGAGTGCGCAAAGGCGCCCCAGGTGAGTTCATTACGCTTCATTGCGGCGAAGTTTTCGCCGTTCACCCACATCAGATCAACGTTACCGTCGGTGTCGCGCCCAACCGCCTTTGCGGCTTCGACTTGACTGACGACCTCTGCGATATCGCCAATTTTGACGTGCACTAGTTTTACATCGTACTGTTCAGTGATTTCTTTGGCAGCCCATGACAGGTAGCTGTTGATGCGATCACCACCGCCCCAGGCGTTAAAATAAACGGTCTGGCCCTTGGCTTGTTCGACAGTGGATTCCCAGGGCGCGTCTAGTTCTGTGGCACTGATGGTGGGTGCCAAGCCAGAGATTATCAGCGCGGCAGTGGCCATTGTCGCCAGCTGTTTGTTTAGGCGAAAGTTTTTCAGCGTTTTCATGAGATGACCAGCTCTGTCAGTAATGCAAATGGGAGATACAACAGGTGTTTCTATTTATCGATCAATATTGGATTGTGCAGTCTGTGCGCATGAGTGTGTAACAGGCGCGTGGCAATATTAACAGATCAGCCAACTTGGCTGCTAAACAGTATCAGGTCAGAGAAGACAGCAGATTGGTCAGAAAGTTACATTCTGGGGCAGCAGAAATGTGGAGATGCTTTTAAAGTGTCGCAACAAGCAATCTTCAGTGCGAATTGCTGAGGACTCAAATGCAGGGGGCTACGTTGCAGATTTGGGTGGTGAGGTGTGCGTAGGGCTGCTGGATAGGTGTTGGATTAACTGGTGAGCGGCTCCGTCAGGAGTATTGACGGGGTGTGAGCCCGTGTCTCGGGCTCACGTTGTATTACAATTATTCGTTCGGTCGTTTCTGTGTGGCAAAAAGTTCAACGCGTCGGTTATTGGCCCGGCCGTCAGCGCTGAGATTAGTGTCGATTGGAGTACGCTCGCCATAGGCGCGGGCTGACATTTTGGCGTAAGAAATACCCCGGCTGGCTAGAAACGCTACGACAGCTCGTGCACGATCTTCAGACAACTGCTGATTGTGTTCGCTGCTGCCGTTGCTATCGGTGTGGGCGGTGATCAGTATGTCGGCGCGCGGGTACTGCTGAAGGGTCTGGCTCACACCGGCTAGAATGCTGGTGGCGGTGTCGGTTAGTCTGGCTGAGTTGGAATGAAAATTAACCCCTTCCAGTGTGCCGGAAAACAAAGCGCAGCCGTTTCGGTCTACCGTGGTATAGGCGACAGTATCTGGGCATTGGTCACTGTTGTCGTATACGCCATCTCTGTCGTTGTCTTTTGGTGCTATTGCCGCAGCGATCACAGGTTTAGGCAGTACAATTGGTTTGACGATAAATTCTTGCTGTGCCACTACGGGTGGGGCGACGGGAACTGGTGCGATCGGTGTGACTGGTTCTACTGGTGTGACTGCTACTGTTCGAGCCTGCTTTTGTTTGCCAAATCGGTACATTAAACCTACTTGGCCGTACTGTGCATCCCGGTCAAATGATATAACCTCTGCGCGCAATCCCACGCCTATGCGGGTGTTGTACTCCAGTCCTGCACCAAAAATGACCTGCGCGTCGTTGGTCCGTTCATAGAGAACATCTCCGACCGCGCTGTTGTCCAGCATTGCCATACCTACCCGACCATAGCCGGTGATGCCTCGACGTCCGTAGTTGTGACGATTCTGACCCGCATAGTACAACGCGCTTGCGCCGTTGAGGTGATAGTTGATCCGACCATTAGGACTCAAGCCTGCGCTGCCTAAATCTGCCGAGTGTAATTCTAGTGAAAAGTGTTTGTTGATATCCATACCCAGGGTGATCTGCCCGCCGCCGCCGAATTTGTCATCGACGTCAAAGCCGTCTGCGTCACTGGTATCAGGTTGAAGCTGGCTTAGGCCCAGCCCTGCGGAGGCATAGACATCGAGCTCCATTTGGTTACGATCACGGAATTCCCGCCTGGGTAATGCAGCGGCAAATGCTGGTTCTGATGCGAGTTCTGCAACAGGAGCGGGAGCAGTCTTTAGGTGATCTGTGGTGTAGTCGATATAATTGTCATCACTGCCGAACAGCCCGCCAACAGTAGAGCATCCCTGTAATGTCAGCGGCAACAAAAGCGACGTAAACAGGATTCGATATGAAATCGAATTCTTGGAAGACTTAATCATGCTCGAATATACCTGGTGGTTATTGGTTAAATTCCCGTTACTGATTAGTTGGAATTCAGGCGCAATGAGCGGCCGCGAATACTTTTGCAAGTTGTGTGCAAAAAGTCACACTATGGTGTCGACGTGAACGTATTGGCGGCCGGAACTGTGAAGTAGCGCGGAATGAACAGTGAGTCATCTATTCAATCTGGCGGTTTGATTACTGCCCGTGGGACGGGTGTCTGTTTACATCCAAGTCGAAGCGGGGTAGCTTGAGATGAACGCAGCTATTACCGGTTTTGTGATGAAACAGTTTTCCCGCTTTGCTGGTGATTTCCTTAGACCGGTCACCTCAGCACGATTTTTTGATGAGTATTGGGAGACCGCGCCGTTGCACATCGGTCGGTCTGATGAGCAATATTTCAGTGATTTATTGTCCTTAGCTGATATAGAAAATGCTCTATCTTGTCAGGAGTTTTCATTTCCTACTGTGCAGCTGACGCAGGCCGGTGAGTCCGTACCGGTAAGTGAATATACCGGCCAGGATGGTCGGATTGTGGTGCCAAGATTACTGCAGCGCCATCAGCAGGGCGCAACGGTAGTCATGTCAGGTGCACAGAAATATCTACCCCGGTTGGGTCAGTTTGCCCGACATGTGCAATCAGATCTGCAGTTACGAACTCAGGCGAATGTCTATTTATCACCGGCCGGCAAGCAAGGTTTTAATGCGCATTTTGACAGTCACGATGTGTTCATATTGCAGGTCGGTGGCAAGAAAACCTTTCGCTTTTACGACGGGGGCACTGACTTGCCAATGGCGCAAAATGCGTTTGACCCTGATCACTGTGAGATCGGTTCACTGCAAGAGGAAATTCAGCTTGACGCAGGCGATACCATGTATATACCTAGAGGAATGATCCACGATGCAGTGGCGGATAACAATGAGCCATCGCTGCACATCACGCTTGGTGTCTACGCGATTACCGTTGGTACGGTGTTACAAGAGATTCTGCAATTGGCTTTAGAGCAAGACCTGCGCTATCGAAAATCTATTGATTATAATGTTTGGCAGCAAGGTAGCGCGGATACCGACTCCTTGAAAACCCGGATGCAGCAAATAATGAGTGCTGCTTTCTCCGAGGATCGCTTAAGTGAAGCGATAGCAAGACTTCGCGACGATCTAGCGCTTGATACTACGCCAGACTGCCGGGGTTGGTTATCAAGTTGCCATGAGCAGGAAATAAATACCGACACTGTGTTGGAATTATTGCCCAATCAGGTTATTAGCAAAGACACTAATCCTGGTGGCGTAGTGCTGCGAGTGGCGGCAAGGGTTATCCAGTTTGATCCGATAATGATGGCAGCAATTGATCAGCTATTTCAGCAAGGCCAGGTGGCGGTGGGTGAGCTACAAGATCTAGATAGTGATCAACAGATTGCACTGGCAAGTCGGCTTTATCAAGAGCGACTTGTGCGCACTATCCCCTCAAGTGTGTAATTAAGGGCTTTTGCCTTTGTGCTTGCTGCTGATCAGCAACGCACTTGCAGTGCAAATCTGGTTTTGATAGCGTAGTGGTTACACTCCAGCAGGAAGGAAATGGCATGGTGAAGAAAACCGAAGCAGACAGTGTGGTCGTGCGCGACCGCGCAAGCCGTCGGCAGTTTTTCAGGGCTGGTGCGGCATTTGTGGTTGCTGGCGGCGCGATTGCCCGCAGTGGCAGTGTTTTAGCCTCAGACTGCGATCAAAATTCAGCGCAAACTAATCGCTGTACCGATCAGGATTCAGGGGAAGACGGTGATCCCGATGGTTGTGGCCGTTGTGGCAGACTTGTGCCTACCAGCTTGTCAGGGCCGGTCACCGGTGATAAAACAAGAAAAATCCCACGGGTCAAAAAAATAGCCATTTAGTGCCTAGCGACCTGGGCATCATTTGCAGTAATTTCGCCAAAAAACCGCGAAACAGAGTAGCCTTGGGGATTTTTAACTCGGATGCCAGAGATGCTGACGCCTACCGAACTACAGACCGTACTGGATAAGTTGCCGCGTGTCTGGGTAACGCATAGTCCAACACCCGTTGAACCCCTGCGTAATATCAGTGATGCGCTTGGCGTGCAGGTGTCTGTTAAAAGGGACGATTGCACCGGTGTTGCTTTCGGCGGCAACAAGGTGCGCCAGCTTGAATTCTACTTGGGTGAGGCAGTCGCACAAGGCGCAGACACCGTATTGATAACTGGTGCCGTGCAGTCTAATTTCGTCCGGACTACCGCAGCTATGGCTGCGCGTTTCCAACTTCGCTGTCATGTGCAACTGGAAGACCGTGTTGATAACCGCAGTCAGCCGTACCGGGAAAACGGCAATGTCCTATTGAATAAACTGTTTGGGGCGACGCTGCATTACTTACCACTAGGACAAGACGAAGCGGCAGCGGATGCAGCGCTCGAGTCTTTGGCAGAGGATCTGCGCAAGCAAGGGGCAAGCCCTTATACAATTCATCTGAGTACCGCTTATCCTCCCATGGGAGCGGCGGGCTATGTTGCAGCGGCACTAGAGCTGGCGACACAGTTGCCATCGCTTGAACCCATTGACGAGATTTTTATTTGTTCTGGCAGTGCCTTAACCCACGTTGGGTTATTGTTTGGATTGCGTGCCTTGGGGTTGCAAATTCCCGTGCAGGGGGTGTGTGTGCGGCGCAATAAAGAAGAGCAAACAGCCAGAGTAAAGCTCAGGCTGAAAGAGCTAGGTCAATTGCTTGATCTGTCACTGGATATCCCGGATGAAGATGTCCGGTTGTATGACGGCACTCTTGCGCCAGGCTATGGCCAGCTTAATTCGACTGTTAGTGACGCAATACGAAAAACAGCAAGGCTTGAAGGGCTGCTGCTTGATCCTGCCTACACGGGTAAGGCAATGGCCGCACTGATGCAGCTTGCCGAGTCCCGGCAAGGCAAGCACGTATTGTTTTGGCATACCGGTGGGCAGCCCGCGCTATTTGGTTACATTGAGCAGCTAACCGCAGACGGAGTTATCTGATGATCCGGTGTCGTTGTTAAAGTCCTTTTGGCCGGTCATCAGGAATTCGTCGGTGTGCTGATGCCAACGTAGACTTTTATAATTGAAGTCGTTGACGAGCTCGGGCTTTATGATTTCAAAGTAGGGTGAGACATCGAAGTCTCGTGGGGTAAACAAACTGTGATGCCGTATGTGCATCACTGCGCTTTCAAGTTCCCCGTCCGGGCGGCTGCATAGTTTATCAGGAAGTATGGGGAATTTTATGGACTGAAAAGCCTGTGCGACCAGTGATGAGCATACCGCTCTTGTGGGGTCACCGCTGCCCAGTGCCAGCATACGACGTCGCCATCGTGCCGGGACCGGTGGTTGTGGTAACAGGTAGCGAGCCAGATCAGTGATGTTCTTTAAATCGTACTGCATACCCAGGCTATCGATCATATAGTCGCAGATGGATACACGGTCTTCTTCAGTGAGTTGTGCTGGTCGGCAAATACGGATGTTGTATTGACTGTACTTGGACAGGGGTACGGCGATAACGCCGTTTTCAAGATCAGCCTCTATCAGTAGTTCGTTGCCTTGTGCTGAATGAGGGGTTGCGTCGGGATTTTCAGAGTGCGTATTTGTGCCCAGATAAAAAGCTGCGTGTGACCATGTGGATTGTGTCAGGTACTTTATGGCAGTACTAATTCTGTGATCGCCCTCGACCAGTAGTACATCACCAGGTTGCATGACAGCAGCAAGTGTTTCGGGAGGATGAATTGCAAACGGGTGATATACCTTGACCGTTTTTGTCAGGTATTTGGCTAATGCTTTACCGATTGTTTCTGAAAATTTGTTACTGAACATTAAATGTCCGGGTTGGGCGTTTGATGGTCGTAGGACAGTATAGTGGCAGTAATTGTTCCACTGGCGTCAGGCCAATGGTTCGCAGGTTTGGCCTACATTTCGGGGCTGGCGGAAGCGATTAGCATTTGCAGGGCTAGCGTCATTCATCGCCTTTTGGATTGTGTTTGCTTTATCCAGGATCGTGCGAAAAAAATCGTTGTCACGTTGCTTGGCTGGCTAGTTGACCCCGATGGGGTAATCCCTGTCTACAACATAGTGTCCTTTGAAAAGCATATGTCACTGGCATCTGTATATTATAGAGGTCTGGCCTCAGACGTAAGACTATCGCCAAATAGAGGTAATAACTTCCTGTGCGGAATGTGCTGTCAGTTAACCGGATGCTGCGTTGCACGACCCGTTAGCACGTTGGCAATATCGGTGGCAGCCATGTGCGCAACGGTATCCAGACATTCATGAGTTGAACCCGCCATATGCGGGGTAAGTAGAAAATTAGGCGCGTCGAATATTGGGCTGTCCGGATTCGGTGGTTCACCTTGCAGTACATCAAGTGCAGCACCGCCCAGTTGGCCGCTGTGCAATGCTTCGGCAACTGCAATTTCATCAACCAAAGCACCGCAAGCACAATTGATCAACAGTGCACCGGGCTTCATGGTAGCGATTGACTGCTGGTTGATCAGGTTCATGGTGGCGGTAACTGCGGGTGCGTGTAACGAGATGCTATCCGCCTTTTGTAATACATTTTCAAGTGTCGATAATTCAGCGCCAAAAAGCTTCATTTGAGCGGCATCGATTTGTGGATCAGAGGCGATCACGCGCATGCCGAATGCGTTGCCGATTCTTGCTACACGCTGGCCAATCTGACCAAAACCAACCAGTCCCAATGTCTTGCCACGAAGTTCGCCGCCAGTGAACCGGGCTTCATCCCAAAGCTTGTCTCGCATAGCGAGTTCAGCACTTTCAGGGATTCGTCGTAACAATGAAATCATGAGTGCGAATGAGAGTTCAATCACTGCATCGGCGTTTGCACCGGGTGTGTTGGTGTTGGTGACGGTGATGCCTTGCTTGCTACCTGCTGCGACGTCTACTGGATCGACACCGTTGCCATGGACACCAATGACTTTTAATTCCGGTAGTAAGGCGACCAGTGTGCCAGTAGCATAGCCGGATCGCAGCAGTAACCCACTTGCGCCTTGTTGCAGGGCGGCGCAATTTTTTTCTTCGGCGGTGGTTAATTTTTTGTAGGGAACCTCAATGGCTTTATAGTCAGCAATACCTTTAAGTGCACTTTTAACCGGACCCTCACTGATGGGTAAATCAGGGTTTACTGCCAGCGCCACCCATGGTTTGTTAGTCGAAAACAGTCTCCATGTAGTGGTCTGCGTTTACTATCGCTTCGATGACTGTGGGGCCTTCTGTAGTGAAAGCAGTCTGTAACGCGGTAAGTAATGCCGGACCATCTTTGACGCCCACCGCCGGGACACCGAAATAATGGGCCGGTGGCTCGGTGTAGGGTACGGGTTCAACGTTTGATCCGTAAATTTCGTAGTTGCGTTTATGTTGTTTGATCTGAATCAGGCTTAACCACCGATCATCAATAACGACCACCGGTATCTGCAGCTTCAGACGCCGTGCTACTGCTAGTTCACCGCAGGTCATTTGAAAGCAACCATCACCAATGAGACAGACGACAGGAAGATCCGGTCTTGCAATCTTTGCGGCGATCGCACCCGGCAGGCCAAAGCCCATGGAAGACCAGCCGTTGGTGATTAAAAAGGATTTGGCGCTATGTGCAAACCATTGGCTGGCAATCTGGTGTGTGTGGGCGCCAACATCAAAAGACAGGATGCCCTCGCGTGGTAGTTCGTCACGCACGATATCTATAACCTCATGGGGTTTGAAGCCTTCACCGTGTGGGCGCAGTGCCTGTTGAAATGCCTGCCGGTGTTGATTGATTTCGGCATCAGTCCATTGGGTCTTGGTGGCGGTCAGGCCGGCCAGTTGGGCGACAGAATAATCCAGGTCGCCGGTGACTTCTGCCGCCAAATTAACGGAGTCGGCAACGTCAGGGGTTTCGATATCAATACTCAGTACGGGTTTGTCTTTCACCCATGATTCGTACTCAACTTCTATTGTGTCGTACCCCAGACCGATGATCAGATCACTTTGCAGTAATAGTCGTCTTTGCATTTGCCGCTTGGCGCGTTCTATACATCCCAATGCAAGTGCGTGGTCGTCGTCGATGAGGCCTTTGGCCATGGTTGTCGTGGCGAACGGTATATTGTGCTTCGCTAGAAAATCGCTAAGCAGAGCCGGACTTTTCATTCTCATCGCTGACGCACCAATGACCGCAATAGGGCGATCTGCAGCAGCGATGAGTGCTGCCGCAGCTTCTATTTGTGAGTTTGGGGCGTGATCCAGTGGAGTAGGTGGGATCAGCTCTGGCACACCGCCTTTGGCAGCTGCCAGCGACACATCTTCCGGAAGATCAATATGAACGGGGCCCATGGGCTCGGTGGTGGCAATAGTGATTGCTTGTTGTATGACTTCAGCCACGTTATCAAAGGTGGCGGCAAGCGTTGCTTTGGTAATGGGTCTGAACAGAGCATGGTGGTCGATCATCATCTGAATTCGCCGCCCAAGCTGATGAGAGTTCAGGTTGCAGGTAATCGCGATCATGGGTGATCTATCGAGAAATGCGCTGCCGACTCCGGTCGATAAATTAGTTGCACCGGGACCAAGCGTACCAATACATAAACCCGGAGTACCGGTCAATCTGCCGGTGACGTCAGCAGCGAAGGCTGCTGAACCTTCATGTGCGGTCAGAACAAATTCCAAACCACCCTTGCGCATGGCCTCGATAAAAGGCAATACGTTGCCACTAGGAATGCCAAAGCCATGAGTAACACCGGCATCAGCCAAAGCGCGCACAATTAGGTCTGAGTTATTCATTCTGCGGGGGTCTCAGCGAAGTAGTCAAACATTATAACTGCTAGCGAAGATCAGGGGCAGGGATATGAATATGATAATATGGTTTGTGGTGCCGCAAGTGGCTTGACAGATCAAAGGCAATACGCAACATGGAAAATTCTACTTCACGTCGAATCGACACAGTGCAGGCCCTCGAGGCCCTTTATGGCACACCGGCTCCTGCCTCTCTGGTGAAGGAACTTGATCATATATCTCAGCACTACCAGGAGATGATTGAAAAATCGCCATTTGCTATTTTAGCTACTATCGGCAGTGGTGGGCTTGATTGTTCGCCACGCGGTGATCCGCCCGGATTCGTGCGTGTTGCAGATAGCAAGACCTTGTTGATGCCGGACCGGCGGGGTAACAATCGTCTTGATTCGTTGCGTAATTTAATTGAAGACTCCCGGGCATCGTTACTATTTTTAATACCCGGTGTGGGCGAGACTTTACGTGTTAACGGGTCCGCCAATATTATTCAAGATGATGCCCTGCAGCAGTCCTTTGCGGTTAATGGCAAAGTGCCTGTCACAGTCATTGAATTCAAAGTTGAGCGCGTCTATTTTCAGTGCCAGAAAGCGTTGGTCCGGTCTGGATTGTGGGATCAGGATGCACAAATAAAACGCACTGAACTGGCCAGTATTGGCACTATGATAAAAGCGATCAAAGACGACTTTGATGGACAACAGTATGATCAGGATTATCCAGAGCGACTAAAGAAGACTCTGTACTGATTGACCCTTGATATTCAGCCAACAGATAAATCAGCAGGACAGTAAAGTACGATGAGAATCCGATGGCTGTAAAACGTATCGTCAGCAATATTGCGGCCACAGCCATAGCAGATGCTGCGGCGTTCTATGGGGATTTTCTGGGGCTTGATGTTGCTATGGATCTTGGTTGGATAATAACCTGGCGTTCTACCGAAGTGATGACGGTGCAGATTAGCGTTGTAACAGAAGGCGGGGCAGGAGCGCCTGTCCCTGATTTATCAATCGAAGTCGACAACGTTGATGAAATGTTTGCTCGCGCAAAATCTGGTGAATTTGAAATACTTTATCCACTCACTGATGAACCATGGGGTGTACGACGGTTTTATGTGCGTGATCCGTTCGGCAAAGTTGTGAACATTCTGTCGCATCAGTAACGGCTTTTAGGGCTTCTGGTCGTCGGGATGGGAAACCAGTTAATTGCCACCTTATCCATCGATTATCAGAAGCCTTTTCTGTGGATCATTGATTAACGATTTGCAGGATTGTTGGGCGAGAGCTTATGGATGTGATATGCAAACAGGCAGTCGTTTTTTATCTACAAACGTAATTGATCGTTTGTGGGAAATTTTTTTCATAAAGGAAAACTATCGTTAAAGTCTGGTGATACAGAAACTGACGGCCAATGGGCGTTACCGTGGTGTCGATACGCTTAAATAGAGTCTGCTGAACAAGTTGGTTCAGCAGCATAACTGGAATGAGCAAGGTGGTGAGATTTTGCTGCAGAATA
>JAVCKV010395127.1:0-12881 GCA_032274145.1 Herpochondria borealis | reverse complement strand
GTCTTCTAAACAGTCAATAAGTGGGGGGGTGTCATCTAAAACCTAGAAAGCAGAAGAACTCACTTTTGTATTCTATTTGTGTTTTATCTACTTTATTCGCATCTGTGAATTGATCTAGTGCTTGATGCGATTACGTCATATGTATTGGTGCTGTAAAAACCATAGCTTTTCGTATTGTAAGCAAACTTGTCATTTGCGCACATAGATATTAGGCATGGATCGTTGTGGTGATACTGAGAGCGACATTTTCTGATGACTGTCTCTGGACTTATGTTTAGTTTTATTCGCATTTCAGCTTCTACTTTCTTGTAAAGTTTATTAATTCTTAGTTTTTCTTTTTCGTGTTTTAGTCGTGATTTTTCTTTTTTGAGTTCTTTACGCTTTTTCTCTTCTTCTACTAAGAATGTTTGCCTATCTTTTATTATTTTTTCTATCGCTAATACGTCCGTTGCTTTGTTCTTTAACTTTTCTATATCAATATAAATGTCTGTTTCTCTTTTATTCTTTTTATCTGGTTGTGATGTTTTTATTGAAGCTATGGGCTTGTTTATAAACTTTTTTAAGTCTACTTTTAAGTAGTCATGTATTTCTTGTTTGTATTTATATTCGGAAACATTAATCAAAATAAATTCTGGTGTTCTGTCATAACTACTCGGTTTAAAGGTGATTTCATACTTTGTCGAGTTATCAAGTATTTCGTTAGTTTCTGATATTAGTGCCTCTTCGCAGAGCAATGGCTTTTTGGTATGTTTACATACTTGTTCTTGGTATTTATTTATCAGGGAAAAGTAACCTTGAAGCGTTTTCTTTCTATAGATAATTTCACCTTCGAAGAAGTATCTATAACAGCTTCTTTTAATATAACGAATATTCGAGCTATTGATAATTTGATCGCAGTATTTAATGTCTTGTTGCTGTTTAACTTTTTTGAACATTACATTGGCATTAGAGGAGCTGGTGACTACATTCTTAGTACCTGCTGATGCAAAGTCAGAATATGCTAAATATGTTATGTAAGTAACCAATGAAATGAATACTAGAATTGTGGGTATTAAAACTATATTAAGATTCTGTTGCAGTAATGAAGGCCTTGAAGGTTTATCATTTTGTTTATTATATTTTTTTATAGCTGAACCAATTAACCATATGGTTATTACAAACCATCCGAGAACTAAGAGTGAATACTTTATTAATTGAAATATTCCTACTGCTAACCCTCCCATATCCCCACCTCTAAAAGGCTTGTATATTTCAAAATTAAATAAAACGAAATAGGCGACAGCTGAGCTTAAAATGGCTGGAAGAATAGTATAGGTAAATTCTACTGTTTTCGATTTTTTAGTGTGTTGGAGAAATATTTCGCGAGCAGCATAGACAAAAGCAACAGATACGAGATATAGAAATACCCCATAGGACAATTCAAATGGAATAAATGTTTCATAATCTAGATTGAATAAAAGTGAGACTGAAAGCGTAAAGAGTGTCACTAGTACTAACGTAATTTGCGATGTTAAATGCATTTTTTGTTTTAATTATAATTAGTTAAGCTAATTATAAACCTTCTACATTGTTTATATCGCTTATACGATGGAAGGGATAAAGCTGTTGTCTCGCGCTACACGACTCGGCTGAGTTATACGTTTCAAAAAACGAAACGGTAAGCTCGTTGAGCTTTGCATAAATTCTATTTACGTTTTTACAAAACAAAAACGTAATATCATTCAAAGTAGGGGGTGTCTTTTTAAATTAATTTGAGCTTGTTTCTTCGCTTTAATTTATAAGAATCTCTAGGAGATACTATTTCAGAAAAAACTTGTAAGGAATAGTATATTTGTTGCGTTATTTTAAGCCACTTGTTCGTCAATAGATTCAAATGCTTGATAGCCAATGTCTTTCTAGAATGCGTTCCGATTTCTAGTTAATCGTAAGTTAAACCCATAGGAAATAGATGAAATACTATAATAGAAATTTAGCACTAATATTAGTTACGCTACTTTTGTCGCTGTACGGTGTTGCATTGTCTGGGGCAGAAAAAACTGGGGCTGAAACAACTAGGGCTGAAACAAAGGGAGATGAAGAGTTTAAGAAATCTTATGTTAATTTGATGGATTTATTGGCTCTAAAACCTGTGGTGAATATGGGTAGCGACGGTGTATTGACTCAACTGCCCGATGAAGATGCCGATACAGTGAGTGCTGGGAAGATTGTGTACAGTAACCATTGTGCCGCTTGCCATGGTCAGAAATTAGAAGGGCAAGCAAATTGGAAAGCACCTGATGCAACTGGCCTATTGCCTGCTCCTCCACATGATAATAGCGGTCATACATGGCATCATGCCGATGACCAGCTTTTTGAAATGGTAAAATACGGCCCGGCTGTGGCGATGAATGATCCAAACTACAAGTCGATGATGCCTGCATTCAAAGAGCTACTTTCTGATAAAGATATTATTGCTGTTCTAGTATTCATTCGCAGTACCTGGTCGATTGAGCTAAAGAAGTGGCAAGGTGGAGCAAACGATGCGCAAACAGGTAGAGAGTGGTGGAGAGATAATCACTAATGGCATAATCAATGCGTGTTAATCATTGTTTTAGATGAAAAACACGTAAAAGGTGGGGGGTGTCATTTTTATTAATATTAAATGGTAACCTTACAATCACACCTCTAGGTGTTTTTTAAAAAGGAATGTCATCATCAAACGGTGCGCTATTATCAGCCCAGCTTTCTGGTGGTACTCCTTGGTTATCACCTTCTGATACAGAGGATACTTTCCAAGCTTGTAAGCTGGTAAAGCACTTCTCTGGTTTATCGCCGCTTGACCACAAGCGCCCTGACAAATTAAACGATACCTTTATCTCATCGCCAATGTTGTGTTTGTCCATAAGCTCACATTTATCTTTGATCAACTCTAGCGCTATATAGTTAGGGTATTGGCTATTTTCATCTGGTCCCGTTAACTGGATAACGAATTCGCGTTTAGTAAAGCCATTGTTTCCATATTCAGTCGTTTGACCGATAGAGTGAACAGTACCTTGAGCTTCATAGGATGTAGACATGCAGTAACCTTAAATCTTTGGTGTAAGTAAAAGGCTGGGGATTATACGCGGTAATTTACTCATTAGGATATCCATAATTATATCAGTATATTTTTTATCGTTGATTCACCACCTTATTGATACTTAGAATTGTAACAGCATAAAAATATGAAAATCGAGACAGTCAGCCGGAGCTTAGAGACGCTAATTCAAAGGGCGAGTGGAATGAGTCACTAAGCATAGTGTTATATTTGATTCAGCACCTTGATCTGAAACTCCCTTGACAATTCCTTACGGAAATTTATCTACTACCCCTTTGGCTGTTACTCGCTTTGCTTGCCCTGCGGGCTGTCGTCAGTGCGTTCCAAAGTTGCCTCCGCTATGCTTCGTCTGGGAACATAAAGGGGCAATAAGTGTTGTTTTAGAATAAAGGGATATTAAGCGACTAATTCTTGGTCCATCTCCCAACCAGGAAATACAATTACAGCAGGATGGCATTTCAACGCTCGAGCTAAAACTTTTGCTCTTTCGACTCCAATTTTAACTTTGTCATGTTCAATAGCCGATAAGGTCGATTGAGGGATTCCACTGAGTCTTGCTAATTCATTTTGGCTTAATTCTTGAAGCTCACGCAGAATACGAACTGAGTTACCAATAGAAACTTCGACTGTTTTTGTAGCTTTTTTAAATTCATTCATCCTAAGTTCTCCTATAGTCATGAGCTGTTATCCTAAATACTTGTACATATAGCTCGTCATTTTCAATTTTATAAATAACTCTATATTGAATATTAAGTCGGGAAGAGCGATGACCTTCCCACTCACCAGAAAGAGGTTCATCGTTAAAGCCTTTTATTAACTTTAAACCTTCCGGACCTGAAATAGTGACAATATCTTTCCATTTTTCATACCTCATCAGTATTTCAATTGGAATTTTCTTTAGTTGTTTTGTCGCTTTTTTATGTTCGTAGATATCCCACATATTAAAAATAGTATATATATCATATTTAGTATGTCAAGATTGGTGTTAAATTAAAGGTCAGCCGGAGCGTAGCGGAGATAACGAAGGAGCATCGCGACGCCGACCCAAAGAGCGAATGAGATGAGTAAAAGTAGGGGGGTGTCTTTTAAATAGTCAATCGGAGGGCCGCTACGCCGACCCGTAGGTCGAGTTGAATGAGTTATAAGCTTAATGTTTTATTAGATTTAGCACTTTGTCTGAACCTCCCTCGACATTTCCTTACGGAATGTAGCTCTCTCTACTACCCCTTTGGCTTTTACTCGCTTTGCTTGCCCTACGGGCTGTCGTCACTGCGTTCCAACTTTGTCTCCGTTGCGCTTCGGCTGGGAACCTTAAGGGGTAATAAGTAAAGTAGCTTGTTTGACCTTAACAAACCCACTAATTGTCAAGCATACTTGCATCTGTTAGTTTTGAGATAAGTTAGTAATTTTTGGAGCTTTGAACAATTAAACAAGGTCATGCGATAGTATATGGAATTACAAAAAGCGCTTTTAGATCAGCTTATTCAGGATGATAAGCCCCGAATTATTGAACGTATCACTGCATTCGGCGATATTATCTTCAGCGAGGATAATGCTTATGGAGGGACTGTTCATTCAATCTGCCAAATCTTTTTAAGAGGTCAATATGGATTTGCTGATGGTGTAGAAAAAAAACGCTTCTTTTTTGAAATTAAAGTGCTTGGAACAGCAATAACAAAAGCACCTAGGTTCTTTATTAGTAAAGCAACAAAAACCACGTTAAAAATATCAGCAGAACAACGTGAAGAAGATATTAATCGTTATGGTTTGTTTTCAAGCTTACAACAACGACTCGGTAATTTGGCTGATAATGACGTATATGGTTATTGCACTTTGGATGATTACAATAGCGATAATCCTTTTGCAGAAGTAATCACTGTTGAGCAATATCATCAAGTAGTTCTTGAATTTGTCGAGCATGAATGTACTGCTGAATATGATGAAATCTGGAGTTTGGATAGTCCTGATAGTTCTGGCGAAAAAGTACAAAAGCTATATTTTGGTTACGGTTTTGAGCTACCCAAAACAATTTTGTCGTGTCCCAATTTACGCTGTTTGGGCATTTGGGATTACGCTGTAAAAAATGAAGATTTAGATTTTTCTAAGTTACAAAACTTAAATGAATTAAGTTTGCGTAATCTTTATAGTTCGCCAGATGATTTAATTACGTCACTGGACCAGTTGCCTTACTTAGTCAGTTTAAGTTTATCGAATAGTGAGTCATCAGAAGATGCTGTTATAAAGGATGTGCCAACATGTTTAAAGCATTTAAAGTCCCTGCGTTACTTTGTTTTCTCGGGTAATAAAATCAATGATTGGCCAAGCCTCACTGAATTACGCGGATTAAAAACATTAAATATTGCACGAACTGATATTTCAGCTTTGCCGCGTGAAATTTCAAATCTAAAGCAATTGACAGATTTAGACTTGAGTCATAATAATTTAAATGAATTGCCAGAGTCTCTTGTAGAGCTGACGAAATTAAGACGTTTGAACCTATCGCACAACCCATTAAAAAAATTGCCGCAATGGTTGGGTGAAATGACACAACTGGAGGTTCTTGATGTGTCACAAACACAATTGAACACTTTACCTGAATCCATTGTTAAGTTATTGAACTTAAAAGAACTCAACTTAAAGAAAAACCCCTTTAAATCATTAGCTGTAACATTACTAAAAATACCTAAAAAAGTGATTCAATTAGAAGAACGAAATAAGGCACTTTATGACGAAAAAATAAAATTAAAAATGGATAAATACCCTAAGGGTGAGGCTTTGTTTGATGATAATTTCAATTTCAAGTTAATGATTATCCAAAAATTGATGTACGAAGATGAAGTCTTAGAGCCAAAATTTGATGTCTATGATTTTGCTGAGCAATATGCACACCGTAAAATAGATATTGAAGAAGAGGGTTATCAAATAATCCCCGAAGTCGTCGAGCATTTCAAAAAATTGCCGATCCCAATGGAATTGTTAATCGATATTAAAGAGCTGCAATGCGATGGTGGTGATAGTATTTACGGACAATTAATTCCATTTTGGGATGGAGAAGATGAATCGTTTATTACTGATTCAGTGGCTGATGTTGATTTATTGCCTAATATAAAAAAGGTGAGTGACCTGTTTTTAAGTAAAGAGGTTGTTAAAACTTTACGCTCAAAAAAAATTAAGGTGAGTTCTTACTAGTTTGATCTTCTGGGTTGATTAAAAAGGCTAAAAGTAGGGGGGTGTCTTTTCAATCTGTTTCGTAGCGGCGTCTTTTTATATTAGCTACATCTGGAGCTGATAACAATTGGGAGGTCTTTGCTTCAATTTATAGTACGACTCATCATGACATTTCAGTATGAGTAAAATATTCTTGGTATGACTCAACCTTGAAGTTCCATGAATCCGGTAACTTTCCAATTGTCATCGAAAATGACACGATATTCTTGGTAGTCAATGAGTCCTTTGCCTAAATCATATATGTATGATTTTTCTGACTTCCGATCAATTACGTTACCGGTTTCACCCATTAATTCGATAACTTGCTTAGATGACATTCCTAATTTTAGTTCTTTTTCGAGATCTTTGATCATTCTTTGGCGGGATGATTTACCTTTGGCCAAAAGCCAAGCTTGTTTATCAAACTTAACTACGCTTGAAGTTTGATCTTGTTTATCATCACAAGCAGTTATTACACTTAAAAATATAACAGTAGCTATTCCAATATTAAGATAATTAAATTTCATTTTTTCCCTGTTTAAAAACTAGTGCTCTAAATAAACAAAAATTGCTTTAAATGTATCCAGAATATTATTCACTTGTTAGAGCCTGTTTAGTTGATTTACTAACATAAATAATACTTCCTATTGGAACGGTGCTTTTATCTGCATTTTTTATAGATAGGAGAACAGTTCGATGTTTACCAATATTTGCCGATGGTTCTTTGGTGTTTACATGAGCTATATCAAAAAGTGCATCGATAGATAGTTGGCCGCCATCTGGTTTTAGGATATCAATGACTTCTTTAATCTCTTTCCATTTAGCATTGGATGGAATTTCAAATGCAGGTGACAGTATGAGGCCAATACCTTTAATAAAATACGTATCACTAACCTTTATTAATTCTATTTTATCCATTATTGCTGCTTTGCTTTTTCATAAATGTCACTAGCACTTAGCTCAACCTCATCTTCTGGCCAAAAGATCATATCTGAAATATCACTCGATAAATTTATGCTAAGAATTTCCAGCCAATAATTAATTTCAGACTCTTCGCCTTCAGCTTTCATTACCTTAGAGATTAGCTCGATAAACTCATCTTTGTTTATTGAAGGGTCTTTTTCTACCTTTGGTAAAAGCAAGCTTCTGATAAAGACTTCTTGTGAAGTGTATGAATGATAACTACCTATCGATTCTGAATCTGTTTGACGTGATATCTTTACATTAAATATTTGAAGTTGGTTGCTAACATCGAGCTTTTTTTCTAAGTTTGATTCGATAATATCGCATTCTTCACAGAGCATTTTTAAAAGTGATTTGTCTAAAGTAGGAAGATTAAATCTCATCTAACTAGATCTGGTTAAAGAGGCTAAATTTTAGTGATTTTTCATTTGGATAATGTGACGCCAAAGGCTCAATGCGCTTATCAAAAATGCCGTTTAAAAAACTCGTTAGGTTGTTATTGTGAATTTTACAGCCCTCTCCTCGGTGCTCACACTGTAGAATGCTCCAGTCCTCAGGATCACCCTTAGTTAGCCAAAAATAATCATTACCATTTTGGTCGTACATACAGGGTAACAAGCCATTGGCTTTGGGATAAATTTCAAGATTTTCATCGAGAAACCAATGATAATCTGAAAACAAAGAATCATTGAATGTCTGTAAACGCATTTCAAAATTGTGGTATTCACTGTCAGTAAAAGGGTTCAATACTATATAAAATCCACCGAATAGGCCTGAGCCATAAAGTGAAATAAATTCAACATAATCGCTTGGAAGTTTTGTACCTATTTTTTCAAATATTAGATTCCAGTCTCCTGGTGTATTTTGAGGAAATTCTGGCGGTGTAATACGTTTTATAAGTTTTTCTATGCTCATATTGTTGTCTTAAATCACCTTATTCATTCATTTAACGAGAGTATTAAGCAGGATGCACTCTTTAGGTTTAATCAGCAATAAAAGGCGATGAAATATCACCTCCTAATAACAAGTCATAATTCAATTCGGTCATCATCATAGTGGTATTTGCTTGTGTTCTCATGATGCCTTTAGCATAAGAGTACAAGAGTTTTTCATTGGTTGCATGATAGACAGAGAGCTGGCTGGCGAGAGAGGATCTTGCAATCTGTTGACGTCTTTTAGTGCTAATAGTATTACGCTTTTGAAAGAAATCATCTCCCCACATAATGGCGCTGATACCACCCCAAGCCACAAAAGTTTTAGCGGGAATCTCTACCATTGAAACCCATACACTATTTTGGTTTTTCTTACGTGATGCTGAGACAAACAAAACCGCTTTGTGCGAATTTAATTGAGACGTTCCGATGGCGGTAGTGCTGCTATTTCCAAGCAGTGATTTTGCTGCCTGACTGTTTTTGTATGATACTAGACGTCCAGATTTAATCTTATATTGAGCCATTGCTTTTTTTATGGCTTGTTTGATATTCGTTCCTTTTATCGTTGTTACAAGGCGTCTAGGCGATGAGGGATCTCCTGGTTTTGCATAATTTTGATTGCCTCCCTTCATTGTTTTCCAGCCATCCCAATAACGACCTGATCTAGTGTTTGCTTTTCGCGGTAATGGATAGATAGCGAGACGATTTGGTTTAGCTTTGTTTGTTTTTACAGCTCTTTTTTTAGGCTGCGTCTTTGTGATTTTTCTATTATTTTTTAAGCGTTTGTTAAGTTCATCTTTTGTAGGAATTAGCGTGATAATTAGGGTTTCTTGTCCATTTTTACCTGTTAAGGCAGCAGCAAAATTAGTTGAGCCTTCACTTAATTCAACCACACCACGTAATTGATTGTTTTTAAAAGAGTCATTACTAATCATTCCCATTCCAACAATAGATAATGCTGTTTCTAACTTGTTTTTTTGGCTGTTTCCAAACTTATCCAAGCTTCCAGAAAAAGCTTTTTCTAAGGCTTTTCTTTGATAAATTTGAACTCTTGAACCTCCTGCTTTTAGAGGTTGTAAATATTCAATACCGTTTGGATGTTTAAGTGATTTTTTGGGCCAATCATTCCAGCCTTTAGCAAGTGCCTGATTGCTTATAGTGATGCTCAAGGAAACTGGGTTACTTCAAATGCTTGGATTGGAAATGCATTGAACTGGGCATGGCAAACAGGTAATGCAGATGTACTTAGTAATTCATGGGGAGGTGGTGGATCATCAGCCTCCATTAATAATGCCATTGATAATGCGATCAATAATGGTCGTGGTGGTTTAGGTTCTCCAGTATTATTTGCAGCAGGAAATGATAATGGCGCCAATAGTTATCCAGCGACTTATGCACCTACGATTTCAGTTATTGCAATGAGTATGTGTAATGAAAGAAAGAATCCAGCGTCTTGTGATGGTGAAAATTTTTGGGGATCTAACTTTGGAGCAGGTGCAGATATTGCGGCTCCAGGGGTAAAAATATTTGCAACAGATATTTCAGGTTCAGCAGGATATTCAAATGGTGATTATACTTCTACATTTAATGGAACTTCATCGGCTACACCAAATGCGGCAGGTGTGATGGCTTTGATTTTGTCAGCAGATAATTCATTGACAGAAGCACAAGCAAGATTTGCAATAGAAAGTACAACGGACAAAGTTGGAGGTTACGCTTATAATGCAAATGTAAATGGGCAACCCAATAGTACCTGGTCAAATGATTTAGGTTATGGAAGAGTGAATGCAGAGTCAGCAGTTCTTTCCGTTGCAGTCACTACTCAAAACGATGCAGGAATTACTGCGGTAACTGCTCCTACTGGAAATCTTTGTTCGACTAATGCAAATCCAGAAGTGACTTTGAGAAATTTTGGTTCGAATACATTGACATCAGTTACGATTAATTATAGCCTTGATGGAGGTGCTAACAATAGTTATGCATGGACAGGTTCTTTAGCTCAAGGGGCAACTGCTAATGTTGTTTTACCAAATATTTCTTTTGGAAATGGTAGTCATACTTTGGCTGCATCTACAAATAATCCAAATGGACAAGCGGATGAAAATGCAAGTAATGATGACGCGTCTTCTGCTTTCTCATCTGGTACCAATGATTTGACATTGACGATTACTTTTGATAATTATCCAGAGGAAACAAGTTGGGACGTAGTGAATACTTCAGGTGATATAGTTGCTTCAGGAGGTAATTATGGAAGCCAGCCAGATGGGTCAACTTTAGTTGAAAATTTCTGTTTGGCAGATGCTTGTTTTGATTTTACAATGAATGATGTTTATGGAGATGGAATGTGTTGTGGTTTTGGAAATGGTTCTTATACTTTGACTGATGCGAATGGAAATGTTTTAGCATCAGGTGGATCATTTGCTAATTCAGAAACGACTAATTTTTGTGTACCTGTTGGTTCGCCACTTTCAGTTAATATGAGTTCGACTGATGTGAATTGTTTTGGAGAAAATGAAGGAACAGCAACTGCGACTGCAAGTGGAGGTTCTGGAAATTATACTTATGTATGGAGCAACGGCGGTACAACTGCAACGATCAATAACCTTCCAGCAGGAACTTATACGGTAACTGTAAATGACGGAACAAGTTCTGCAACTGGAAGCACAACGGTACAAGATGGTATTGCAAATACATTTTTTGCAGACACCGATTCAGATGGATTTGGAGATGTAAATAATACAATTCAAGGTGGATGTGATATTCCAGCAGGTTATGTAAATAATAATACGGATTGTGATGATACGAATGCAACAGTTTATCCAAATGCTCCAGAACTTTGTGATGGTTTAGATAATAACTGTAATGGCCAAACTGATGAAGGTGTTCAAAATACTTACTATGCAGATGCAGATTCTGATGGATTTGGAGATGCGAATAATTCAACGCAAGCATGTTCCGCGCCAGCAGGTTATGTTTCTAATGATGACGATTGCAATGATAACAATGCAAATGTAAATCCAAATGCAACTGAAATTTGCGATGGTATCGACAATAACTGTGATGGAAATGTTGATGAAAATGGACAAAACACTTACTACGCAGATGCAGATAATGATGGATTTGGAGATGCAAATAATTCGACGCAAGGATGTTCAGCACCAGCAGGTTATGTTTCTAATGATTTAGATTGTAATGATAACAATGCAAATGTAAATCCAAATGCGACAGAAGTTTGCGATGGTATAGACAATAACTGTGATGGAAATGTTGATGAAAATGGACAAAACACTTACTACGCAGATACAGATGGTGATGGATTTGGAGATGCAAATAATACAACTCAGGGATGTTCAGCACCAGCAGACTATGTTTCCAATGATTTAGATTGTAATGATAACAATGCAAATGTAAATCCAAATGCAACAGAAGTTTGTGATGGTATTGACAATAACTGTGATGGAAATGTTGATGAAGGTGTTCAAAATACTTATTATGCAGATACAGATAATGATGGATTTGGAGATGCGAATAATACAACACAAGCATGTGCTGCACCAGCAGGTTTTGTGACAGACAATACAGATTGTGATGACACCAATGCAAACATTTATATCGGAGCAACTTGTGATGATAACAATGCAAATACAACTGGCGACATCATTGATGCAAACTGTAATTGTACAGGAACACCAGTTACTGGTGGATGTACTGAAAATGAAGTTACCTTGAATTTGAACTTAGATAATTACCCACAAGAGACAACTTGGCAATTAACAAATTCAGCAGGTGCAGTTTTATACAACGGAGGAACTTACCCTGGTCAAACAGGAGTTACCATTAATGAAACTTTCTGCTTACCAGATGATTGTTATGACTTTACGATCAATGATTCTTATGGAGATGGAATTTGTTGTGCATATGGAAATGGAAGTTATTCTGTAACTGATGCCAATGGAAATGTTCTAGCTTCAGGTGGCGAATTTGCAAGTACAGAGACGACTAATTTCTGTTTCGGACAATTGATTTACTGTGGTTCTCAAGGGAACAATACGAATTACGAATTTATTGATGCAGTTGCAATTGCTGATTTAAGTAACACTTCTGGAAACGATGGAGGTTACGGAGATTACACAAACTTAAATGCAAATGTTAGTTCAGGTGGAACTGTAAATGTAACTTTAACACCAGGATTTGCAAATACCGTTTATGTTGAAGCTTGGAGAATTTGGATTGATTATAATCAAGATGGAGACTTCGATGATGCAGGAGAATTATTAGGTCAGGGTAATGGCTCTGGTGTATTGACAGGAACTACTGACATTCCTTCGGCTGCTATTCCTGGTGAAACCAGAATGCGAATTTCTATGCAATACCTTGCATTTCCAGAGCCTTGCGGTAATTTCACATATGGTGAAGTTGAGGATTATACAGTTGTCATTGGATCGGCTTTTAATAATAAGAAAATCGACTTTAGCAGTAGCCCTGCAAAACTCACAGGTGATGGACAAGTTCCTGAAAATGGATTACAAATGTCTCCAAATCCAACGGATAAAGCAGTCTCTTTAGAGTACACTGCACGTAAAAACGGAAATGTACAGATTCAACTTATGAGCATTTCAGGTCAATCTGTTCTCAACAAGCAAGTGCATGCAAATACAGGTAAAAATAATTATCAATTAGAAACTCAGTCCTTACCAGCAGGT
>JAVCKV010395016.1:0-12881 GCA_032274145.1 Herpochondria borealis | reverse complement strand
CCCAACTGTGATGATCCGTATAATGACGATCCCAATAGCCGGCTTGTGATTTGATCGTGTGACGTTTGATCAATCCAGTATGAATGTGACGCAGTGATGCTGCAGAGTCGTCCTTATTACTGATGGATGGTAAACAGTGAATCGCCGATAGACAATCCGTCGATACTAGATTGCATTGACACCCGTCATCCTTCTTAGCACCAAATGAGATGAGCGTTGAAGAAGGAGATCCAATGAAACCCTTGAAGATGTTGGTGATTTCCGCCCTTGATGCTCGTTGTGCCTCGACTGCACCATCCATAATAATAGCACTATCATCGGGTCGACTCAAATCGTAAATAACCCAAGTGGTAATCAACAAGAGAACCGCGGAAGTTCGTCGAAATTTGAACAGGAAACCAAAAAGAACGGACGAGCCCCTCTGCTTCTTGGGTCGAACAATCATGCTGTTTTTCTTTTTAGTTTGTTTGTTCTTTCTTTGATTGTCAAGTAGCACTCTCTACTACTAGCACACACGCACACAGGGGGCCTCCCAATACACTCTTTCACCTCTGAGTATGCTTCACGTCGGAGAGGAGAGAGGGGGGGGAGATAATAGTCTACACCAAGATGGTGATGATGATGATGATTATGATGGCTGCAATGAGATTAGACACAGCCGGGTTCGTTCTTTTCAACCTGGCGCGTGTCACGCGGACAATGACCAAAACTACTGGCGTACGACACAGCTACACGACTACTACCGTCATTGTGACTTTCCCTCATCATCTACACTAGAAAAGAACGGATGCTGGAGACTATCTAGATCGAACGAAGGTCGCACCATCGCTGGAATGAATAGCTAGACTGATTCTTGCTCAGTGGTCATGTGACAAGTTAGTTTGCGCATCGTCACTGTGTGTGCCACCTATTATTTCTTGCCACATGTGTAGCTATACTGCTGAGGTCGTGTAAGGTTGTTTCCCTCTCATTGTCGTTGCCAAAGAGGAGGTGTGGGTATAGTTGTAGTAGCTAGTGCGATTATGCCTCGAATTTAGATCAAATTCTCAACAGACCGGCAGTCAACCAGCATGATCCTACTAGTGTTGTCGTCGCAACCCGTCAAGCTGAAGAGAATGGTCGAGCGGAACAAGTTTCCCTGGTAGCAAAAATACCAACGCCAGCACACAAAGAATCACCATACATGCTGCTGCTGGCGCGCTAATAACACCCCACCATCACATGCGGCAATGTTTAGATTGCATTCAAGAGGAGAGAACTTACTTGTCGCGCCGGGAGTGAAATTCTGAGAGAAGAACAATGAGTTCATATTTTGGTTGGTATACCCTCCCAATCTACTGAGCAAGCTCCTATAGTAGAAGTTGGGGAAATCAGTCTCGTCCAAACCTTCCAATAAATGGAATGAGAATGAGGAAATAGGCTAACCCTTCAAAGACTTTGACAATATCTTATCAAGGTCTTCTCCGAAGCGTCCTGATGAGTGGCAAACATGCAAAGGACGGTCTTCTCATTGTTGCGGGAAAGTCCTCGTGCGAGCGAAGGTGCTGTGGCTGCTGTGTGTGGGGCCATCACGAACGCCTTGGAGGGTAATAGCAAATATCCAAACTGTGAGGTTCTTCATGGCAACGAAGGATTGCAATAAAAAGGGTTGTATCTCTTTGATTTGTTGCGCGGCAGCGGTTGCGTTGGTTTGGGTGATCGATGTGTGCGTGCGTGAAAATAAAATGTCTGTGATAGTATTAGCGTTTCGGTTTTCGGGCTACGAACGTGCTCAAATCGGGGTACCATAAATCCTGATTGAGATCATAACATAAAAACCTGCCGATAGACTTGCTATAAACGCCTTCTGTTGTCGTTATTCAACAAATCATCGTAAACATGGGAGCCATTGAGAAGAACAGCTTTGGAAAGAGCGACGTGGCGATCGTTGTGGTCACAGGACGAACCAACGGTGCCCTGAATCTCCAAGACAGACCGCTCTGCTTTCAAAGCTACTCGGCGACGATGTTTTCCTTGCATCGCGAAGTTCTCTGTGATGGACCACGCCAGAGTCTTGTGTTAAAGGCATTGTTCGCCTTCTCAGGCCAGCAACCTCGATTGGAGATTGACATGAAGGAAGAAGAAGCTGAAGCGTTTCCTCGATTTGTTGATTATATGTATCATGGAACGCCCATGAACGAAGACGACATTGCATTAGCGAATCTTGCCTGTCGATTTGAGACCTTTCCTAACAAAGGATCAGATTCAATCCAGGATGATTCGATGTTGTCCTCGTCCGAGTTCTCTCCAGACTATGTGTTTGATAAGTCATCCAAGGAGAAAGACGACATTGCATTAGCGAATCTTGCCTGTCGACTTGAGACCTTTCCTACCAAAGGATCAGATTCAATCCAGGATGATTCTATGGTTTTCTCGTCCGATCTCTCTTCAGACTGTGTGCTTGATCTGTCATCCAAGAAGAATGTGCCGCCCAGCTTGGGTCAGCCGTCGGACCAGAAGGTACACCTTGGCAGCCACAAGGGCTTACTAGAAGGAGTACAACCCACCTTTAACACATTCAACTATCCATCAAATCAGCATCCCAATGTAACAATGCCAGTGGATAAGAAGGATCAGCCTCCAGCCCACACGCTTGATTGCTTTCGAAGTATTCCAGACTTGATGCGTGGAATGCGATCCGATGATGACGCGACCAAATTCCAATCACAAAGTACCCTTGAAAATATCTTAACGATCCCAACAGGTCACGAGTGGGAGGTGGCCTCTATCGTCTGCAGCACTGGCTCTATTCCATTCCTGTTGGAAATTCTGTCAGGCGACCAATACGCCGCTCTACATCTTGCCACAGTGGATTTGTTCGACATCGTCGCCAAGGATTCGGAATACCATGCTAGTCGTCTTGAGAAAGCTCTTGTGGTTGAGAAAATGCTTGAATGTCAGCTTGTTCAAGGGCTCGAAATCAGAACCAGAGCTCTCGCGGTCGTGACATCGATAAGTATGCACTCGAAGAAACTCTGTACCCAAGTTCTCAGTAAGAGCGATTGTCTCAAGTCAGTGGTGGTGGCTTGCGAACGAATGGAAACGCGTCCTGTTGCTTTGCATCTACTCAATCAGTTCTGCAAGAACGTCCC
The DNA here is from genome assembly GCA_032274145.1 of Herpochondria borealis. Lineage (NCBI taxonomy): Eukaryota > Rhodophyta > Florideophyceae > Ceramiales > Ceramiaceae > Herpochondria > Herpochondria borealis. The sequence goes on along the minus strand of JAVCKV010395016.1, from coordinate 9,750 downwards.
AAAACAGGTAATGAAAAAGGACGTGGTTGAGGCAATCTCAGGTGAGCTGAGTGCTGCCCGATATGGAAATGACATTGCTCCCTTTGAGGCTATAACCTCGAGTTTCGTGAGCCTCGCTAATGTCGCTCTCCCAACGGATGGTGCCGCGTTCTCATTTGGAATTTCCGCTCTGCGCAATCTCATTTCCGACGCCGAGAGGCCATCATATGCACGTTCCGCTTCCAAAGGAAAGCATGCGTTGTGGGTACTCACGAACCTCATTTGCAAACCTTTCATCCTCAATAAGCTTCTCTTGATATATCCTGTACCAATATCGGCGAGACTGCTATGGTCACCTTCTAAGGAAGTCCAGGTACGCTTTTGTACCTTTGTGGCTGCCTTTGCGAAGAGCTTGCGCCAAAATGGGACGAAGAAGGCGAAGATTGAAGATTGGTGTAATGCAGATTTAATCCCACCTCTTGTCAAACTACTTGGCTACGAAGGTGCTGCTCAAGTGCCAGCAACCATGGCGTGCACAGAACTTATTCGATATTCTAGTTCAATCGCTCGAAAATTTGTTGAAGTGAATGGCATTCCGCCTCTCTGCGACGCTTTGAACAACTACAGCATCAGATCGAAGACTGACGACAGCAACCAGGAGTTGAAGTTGAACGTTTTGCTGGCGTTGCAGCAGCTCTTTGAAATCGACAAGGGAGACATTGGTCTCGCGATTGGTACGAATCTTGCCAGAGCTATGTTGGAACGATCATCCTGCTTGCGTGAAAAAGTTCTTGACGGCGGCAGTCGTCCGTCAGCCAACCCATGATCGAGAATCAATCAACTCGACTCAAGAGGCCTTGCGATTATGGTACTTTAGGACACCTCTTATACATCGATACTCATGTAAGTCAAGCTTTGTGGACTGGCTAGTTAACTGTGTTTTCTGCTGTAGGAACTTTCAACTTGTAATGTTGAGCCAGCTCCCAGGACTCCGGGCTTCTATATTTGCGTGAACCGCGCGACGCAACAACTCAAAATTCAAATCTGGAACACATTCTTCATCATCATCATATTATCATCGTTGAAAGCAAGAGCTTCCTCACTCTAGAGAGTCAATCCCTTACTGTAAACAATCCTGCTGTTGTACAAACAATAGCATCATAAAGATGGGAGCCATTGAGAAGAGTAGTAGCTTTGGCAAGAGCGATGTGGCGATTGTTGTGGTCACTGGTCGAACCAATAGTGATATGAAATTAGAAGGCGGTGGTCAAGAAGAAGAAGTGCTCTCTTACCAAAGCTATTCGTCGACTCTGTTTTCGTTGCATCGAAACATTCTATGTGATGGACCTCGTCATAGCAGTGTACTAAAGAGTTTGTTTGCCTTGTCGTCGTCAGGCCATCAGCAAGCTCGATTGGAAATTGACATGGAAGAAGTGGAAGCCAAAGCGTTTCCTCGCTTGGTTGACTACATCTACTATGGAACTCCAATGCCAAGAAACGACATTGCTTTAGCGAATCTGGCCAAGAGGTTGGATGCGTATCATTCTGAAGAATCCTTGGGCTCTACTGTTCATGACGCCGATCGCTTGTCTTCTTCAGCTAAGGTCTCTCCTCCCATCAATGCATTTAGTAACGATGAGTTGCGGCTGCGAGGTGATGCTCGATCCATCGGTGACACCACCATTAACCTTCAAGCAAGTGAGCAGTTCAAGGTCCCAAATGCCTTACAGCAGCCACCCACCCAGAACGAGTCCAGCCAGGATACACCAGCGAAGAAGAAGGCCAAGGTTTCAGCCTTCCCATTGGAGAGTTTCCGGCGAGAGATTCCAGCCTTTTCGCGAGGGACGCGATCCAACAAGTTTTCTCCTCCCAATGCATTTAACGAAAAGTGGCTGTTTCGAGGTGCTCGATTCATCATCGGTGACACTACCAACCTTCAAGCAAGTGAGCAGCCAAAGGTTCCGCATGCCTCACAGCAGCCATCCACCCACAAGTCCAGCCAGGATACGCCAGTGCAGAAGGCGAAGCAGGCCAAGTTTTCAGCCCATGCGGTTGAGAATTTCCGAGAGATTCCAGACTTGCTACGAGGAATGCGATCCAACGATGCCGCGACGAAGTATCGATCACAAACGTCTATGAAAACCCTTTTGACGGTCCGAAAAGGCCAAGCACATCTCGAGGTGGCTTCCAAGATCTGCAGTACGGGCTCTATTCCATACCTGTTGGAGATTCTGTCAGGCGATCAATACGCCACTCTGCATCTTGCAGCAGTGGATTTGCTAGACATTGTTGCCAAGGATTCAGAATTCCATGCTAGTCGTTTGGAGAGATCTCTTGTTGTTGAGAAGATGCTTGAATCTCAGCTCGTTCACGGACTTGAAATCCGAAAAAGGGCTCTCGTGGTCATGACTTCTATCGCAGCGCACTCCAAGAGTTTGTGCAATCTTGTTCTAAGCAAGAGCGGCTGTCTCAAGTCTGTGGTGGTTGCGTGTGAACGCGAAGAAACGAATCGCACCGCGGTGCTTCTTCTGTGTCAGTTCTGCAAGTACTTCCCGGCACCACTGTTGAGAAAGGACGTGATTAGAGCGATAGAAGAAGGGATCACAGGCCACCTTTTCAAATTTGATCAAGTTCTTTTTGAGACTGCAACCTCGAGTTTTGTTTCCCTCGCAAAGATGGCTCTCTCGGATCCTGATCGAAGTTTCGCAGCGGGGGTATTCTCTCTGGCTTCTCTCCTCACCCATGCCGAGAATGAAAACAGAGAGTATGCTTTGCAAGGAAAACGTGGATTGTGGGCGCTAACAAACCTCATCCACAAACCTTTCATTCTCGAGCACTTTATCAGTTGTGACAAAGGTACAAAGAAGATGACAGGACTGTTGTGGTCCCCTTCTAAAGAGGTACAAACACTCGCTTGTACCCTGGTGGCTGCCTTTGCGAAGAGCTTGCGGGAGAATGGGACCAAATATGAGAAGAAGAAGATTGAGGATTGGTGCAACACAGACTTGATCCCACCTCTTGCCAAGCTACTCGCGTACGAAGGTGCTGCTCAAGTTCCAGCAGCCATGGCGAGCACGGAGCTCATTCGATATTCTGACTCGATCGCTCAAGCGTTTGTTCAAGTAAACGGCATTCCTCCTCTCTGTGACGCATTGAACTGCAGATTGACGCATAACATCAACAACCAAGGGTTGAAGATGAACATCTTGCTGGCTTTGCAATGCCTGTTCGATATCGACGATGGGGTGGATGCTGCTGACACTCGCATCTCGATTGGTACGAATCTTGCCAGAGCCATGTTGGGACGATCACTGCTTGCCGACTAGCCTTGCAGTGGGCGAGCACCCATGGGTCTCTCGTTCTGATAGAGCGATCATCAACGAGGCTGGGCCCTTGTTTGCAAAGTGTGTAAGACTCGTTGCAAAAGATATGCAAGTCTATATTCAAGACCGAAAATGTGCAACTGAGATTGCAATTCAAACGCAGTATATATAAATTGATGCTAATCTGAGTGAATGCGTTGGTCGATTATCAGTCGTGGACGTGGTCTGGGAAAACCTCAGCCCACTCCGCTATTAACTTGCACTTTAGTTCATAGATCTGTAGAGAGACAGCAAATATCATGTCGCGTCATTGCAAGGCATGCACTTTTGCAGACAATCCAAGTGACACACTGACTTGTCAAGTTTGTGATTCAGTGCTTTTCCAAACGAAACTGACGAAGGTGTCATGTCCCAACTGTACCTTCGTGCGTTGGTCTGTCGATGGTTCTGACCCTTGCGACATGTGCGGCTATACTATTAACGGGTCGTCCGTTGCAGCACTTCCGCGTCAGGAGGATGGTTTCGGAACAGTTGAAATGACGTGTTCAATCTGCACCTTCGTGACTTTCGATGGCTCTGATCTGTGCGCCATGTGCGGTAACGTTCTAATGGATTCATCCGCTGCATCGTCTTTTGGACTGAACGTTACTTCCACTGAACACATGGATATATTTGAGACTTGCAAGGAGGATGGTCTGGAAGGATTGAAGTTTGTCTCGGAATCTGGCCATGATGCAGCTTTGTCTGCGATTTTTCAAACTATCAACGACCCTGATGCATTGGCCACGGGCCTGCAAGGTGTCGACTACGAATACAGTGCTGCGATAGCCGCATCGCAGCAAAATGCTGACTACCGTGAGGCTACAGTATCTGATGGTTTTCTGAACCATGATATGAGTGAGGAAGTACGCTCGTGCGACTGCAAACCTGCCGCCAAGATTGCTGGGGCACCAGTATCACTCCACAAGGGCGATGAGAAGCTGGCAAAGTTGAAGGCGGCGCTGAAAGCTGCTCCGACTGAGATACTGGTCAATGAAAAAAACGATCTCTTGGGTTTGAAAGTTGGGATAGGTGAAGCAGTATTTGCTCCAAGAACGCAGCCAAATACATCTCTCCCTGCGAAACAAGCTTCGGCCATGCAAGTTTTGAAGTCTGGCGACAACCCGCCAGAAACAAAGAATGGGAACGTTGCATCCATGCTTGATCGGAATTGCACCGAGTTGAGTGTTCACGATGGAGCGTGGGTGCACTTGACAACATTTACCGGAGACGAGCAAGCTGCAGCTGCTTCGATCGAAAGAGCACTAAAGGATGGCGACGAGGACTCAAAGCCGGCAGCATCAATATAGAACATCACCCGAAGGCACTAGTGAGGCTACAGTGAGGTCCTTTCTTCACGATGATTAGGAAAATGCAATGACACGAAAACCAAACAGTGTTATAACTGGAAGTCTTGTCGACAATTTACTGGAACTAGAAGAGAGGCTTCACGGGGATTTTAGAAACTACCACGAAGGGGTAGGGAATCTAGAAACAGTGGCGATCAACGACATGTTCGTCTTGCAGAAAACTTCATATGCACGTAGGGAGCTTTCGAAAGGAAGGAAGGCCACGACAGGGGGCAATCTTCACATAAAAGGCAAATCTGGCAAGAATCAAGACGGGTTGATTCGATAGGACCCCAGGGTACAGCAAGCCGTGCGATTCATCAGAAAGGTCGCACCGGAGAACAAAATCGGTCGCGCGATCTACGTTGGGTCAAGCCCATTGCTTCCGGCAATATGTTGAGCAAGTCTCTATGCCAACGTTGCAAACTGCAAGTCCTGCTCAGGTACAGATGCACGTAAAACGTTTCTCAACAACTTTGCCTTAAACTAGATATGTTATGTTTCTTGGTTGTTGTTCCTCACGTGTATGCTACCCTTTTCGACTCGTAATACATATATGACCAGCTTGGTTTGTCCGACGAATTGCATTGCTACTGCTTGATATAGGTCAGACCACATCACATTGTGGCGGGATCAAACGGCGAATGTCTGTTGCAACATTAAAGGGATCCGCGAAACGAATCTTGAAATCGTCGTCCTCTGAATTGGCAGGGTTGCTACCACGGATTGCCGAAAATGGCACCACTACACTTACCATGTCTCTCAGAATAGGATATTCTTCCAAGTCCGTTTGGTTAGCCCTCAAATAATCGATAGAAAGCACATTCAAAAAATCTTTAGGACGTCCGATGATCACCTTGAAGGGCGCCGTCTTGGTAATGAGCACCATGGAGCAGTTAAGGATGCGTTCTCCGTTACTACCAGTCGTGAACTGACCTAAGATGGTGCCGCTGTCCAATCCATCGCTCATGCGTGTTCCGTCTGGGCGAAAGGTTTTCAAGCAAGGCTTTGATCCATTTTTCCCCCCACCCTCGGAAGAATACTCCACATATGGATAAGTTGTCTTGACGAGCCAATCGCCCCAGTTGGACGAAATTCGGCTTCGGCCGCCTGATGGACACCTGGTGTCTCCAAAGATGACACCAACCCTATAATGTGTCGATGGCAGGTCTGGTGGACCAAAGTATCGGGCTGCGTGCATCCAATAAATAACTGCTTCATGGCTGTTTCGAAGGCTATGACTACCATCAGGTTCTCCTGGCAAAATATTGTGCACGACCATGTCGGCGAATTCGGCCTTGAGCCTGTTCTTTCTTTCTTTCTTCTGCTTCGCTTTGGCGCTATCCTCTGCGAAGTTTCGCAAGTAGCTCTCGAGATCAGGGTTTTGGAATTTTGCGGCCACACGATATCTATATGGATAGCTTTCAGCGAAAGGGTCCGACGTGACGGGGACGGTCATGCGCTCCCTGTTTTTCTTGGTCTTCTTGCCGAGATACACTGTCTTGGTGCCGGTGGGGTTGGTGGCTGACATGGTACGATGTTGAGTTGCTGCTGCAAGTAAGTTGTGCTTCTTGAAGATTGATGAATTGGCGATGTTGTGAGCTCAGTCTTATTATTTCTAAATCGTTGATGGTTTTGCCAATGCTGGTTATCACGGGGCTTTCAAGTCCTGATGGCATAATAGTGCTGCCACGAATAAATTGAATCCGCGCTTCCATGCAGTCTTAATGATTTGAAATTGGATGCCCCTACCGGCGGATAAAAAAGACGTTCCGTGTGCCAGTACCAAGTATGGTTCGTACACAGTAGCGTCCGTTCGCCTTTCCTATTACTTTTGTGGTGATGAAGAGTACTCCGAGTATACGACAAACTTTTGAGATAGGTCTAGGTGAAATACGGAAGAGCATCAGGATGAGAGCATGCAGGCCGATATCCGTTTCGTTCGCATCATCCATCGATATCCATCGTTGTCTATCCGCATCATCATATAATAACCACAACACACTCTTTATACAGACCAACTTGCCCTTATGCTCTGATTCTTCCTCTTTTCTTGGCTCAACGACGGCAACATTTTCCGGCTTGTCAGACAACGTTTTCCGGCTTGTCGCCCACTAGGAGTACCGGCGACTCCTCCATTGAGGTAATAAATCACCGTCAGGACTCGTCTGACTCCATCATGATGCAAGACAAATTAACCGCCCGTGTCGTGATAGTGTACGACTTGCAACTCTTCACATCCTGTATTCGACACCTCTTGACCTCATCCGAGAGTAACAAATTTCCGGTCCGTTGGCCCATCTCTCGAATCAAATTACTATGGCTCTATTGTTGGACAACCACGCGACGCGACAATAACGCTGTCAATGACAATTTCACTCTAGAACCCAAAAGTTACATGTAGCTAGCTAGATGCTTCAGTTAAATATACAATATGTGTCGCAAGAGGCGGCTCCTCTCGAATTCATCCAGCCGTCATGCCAATGCCACTGACGGTCTTTTTGAATGGACGTATTCGTATGAGGTCAACCGTCTAAAATGATATTGCTTATACTGTATATTTAGTAGCAGCTACTGGTAGGGCTACTGGTAGGGCTATTACGGCTACGGCTATTGCTACTACACGTGTAGTAGCTAGATCTAACTTCAACTCTGGAATTTTTCTGGAGATTGCGTCATTCCCGAGCTGCAACTTTGTTCCATTCCCGCGGGAACTTTTACTCTGCCCTGCAATTATAAATCACACTATCATTCTTCTGCTTCATAATAGCAAAGCTTCTCTACATCTGCCACAGGGAATTCCCAGCACCTATAACAAGCACCCCCTCTAATCTCGTTCAGCCATGGAAAAGAAGCCATCAACTGAAACGAAAGTCCCCGCAGCAAAGCGGATTCGCACAGACGAGGACAACGCTGCTGCTTTAGTAGTGCTGCCTTTGGAACTTCTATTGGCCATGATTCCCTATCTTCCAGCAGGCGATCTGGGGATCTTGGCAGCCACCAATCGAGCTTGTCGTCGCGCTGCTCTGGCCTCCTACCAGAAGCGACTGCAAACTAGTAGTAGTAGTGTGCGGAAACATGCTCTGTTGCCAAAAGAAGGCGATCCTTCACAAGCCATGCCAAGAACCATGAAACCGTTGATATTTGATGATGAAACTTCCAGCCAAAATGTTCCAAGATGCTATCAAAAGGGAAATCCTTGGAGTCATTTGGATTACATAAATTCGACATGGGATGGTCTGAACGATGAATCAGAGCATCTCAATAAAGACACGGCCAATCTTTCTGCCGCCGTCGTAAAGCAAAAGGATGGAGAGTGGACTGTACAATGGAGACCACTTTCCGCCGCCCAACTGGAATGGCAAGAAGGAGTCTTACATCGCCCTCCTCAGATCGCTCCTCTGGCAGCAACCGCGATTTCCCATACGAGTTTTCGTGGAGACACTCTTTTAGTCCTTGTCGCCAAGGAGATAGCCCTGAACGGTCGTGTTGGCAATGTAGAAGAGGCCTATGGTAATGATTATGCGGAATACGCATATGAGAACATGGCAAACGAGCTGTGGGGTCTACTGTACGATATGACCAAAAAGCACGTGGATGGTACCTTTCATCCTGTGCTGTCCCAACCCATGCTGAAGGAGCCAAAAGGTATGGATTGGTCCACCAACTACGGTAATGTAGACTTTGGGGATGCCTGCTGGTCGGGCAATGGCAAGGTGGTGGCCGTTGTCACTGGGATACCTGGTGACGAGCTCTATGACGAAGAACCGGCAGAAGTGACGGTCTTTGATATTACCGATCGTGGATTTGAACAGAGGTGTGTTATTTCTGTGGAAACATTCAATTCAGATGTGGACTACAGTAGTATCGACCTGAGCTTGAACACTGGAGGGGATGTACTTTCCATTTTGAATCAGGAAATGTACAGCTATATAGGGGGCTGGGCTGTCTATGACATTCGTGGCGATGTCTGTCAGAAAATTGTGGACGTTGAAGGTTTTGAATTTGCAGCTGGATGCGCGTTTTTCACTCCTGACAATGACTTTGTCCTGAGAGCTTCGTCAAGTCAGAGCGGGATCACAAATATCAAGACAAAGGACGATTTTCCGTTGTTTGCTGGTCAATTTGTCTGTCATATCGCGCCCCACTGAGGTGCTGGTAACAGGGCTGCTCTTAACTATCAATAGCCTAAGTATTATTGCTACTGCAGACAATGCACTCTTTCCACTCAGAAATGGACTACTTCACCACAGCACGGAAGGGGTTCACATGTGCTCGAAGATAGCTAGCTAGCTGCTGGTCAGTTTGGCCATTCCATGGGCGTTTTTTCCCTTTTCTCTCTCCGTCTCTCTTTGAACACACATACAGTATTATGGTCCATGCCCCGTATCTACTAGTATATCGATGACCATTTTTGATTTTGTCCAACACATGACAAAATGGAGCCAATCAAACAGCGCGCGATGTTTGACAATGCTCAGGAAGAAATTATAACCATGGCTCAGGCAGTCTTGCGCAACTTGGCAAGTAGCACGTGTATACGCCAAGCAGTATTAGAAGATGTGCGATGCCATAGCCATAGGTGTGATGGGATCCACAATTTCAACAACACATAAACAACCACGCAAGCTATTCGCCACTAACTCAATCATGTGCATGTCCAGTACGACTTCTCCACCAGTGCCTCCTTCGAGCTCCAAGGTGACTCTACCATCCAGCTTCCAGGGTACTATTAGTACCGGCTGGTTTCGCGTGCCTCTCGTACTACATTTCATAAACATTGCCGTCATTTTAGTGGTCATGGCAATACTCCGATGGCAGGAGAATCGTGCAACATCAATCCTCTCGATCCTCCCAGGAGGTGTCTATGCCGAGAAAAAGGCCGCTGGCTTCTACGAGCCTCTGAGTGCAATCAATTGGATCCTTCACTTCATGCCAGTCGTCTTCAACATGGAACTGATGAACGCATTCTACATCAAGTCGCGCGATGATCAAAGTTACAAGAAAGCGAGTCGAGACACGTTTCAAATCATTCTGCTGTTCTTCGGTTTGTCCCACGT
>JAVCKV010394905.1:0-12881 GCA_032274145.1 Herpochondria borealis | reverse complement strand
GAGGGGGAGCCGACGCGAAGCGTTGGGGGAACCGCGCAGGGGTGCCCCAATACCCGAAACGTCATCGATAACACGAGCTTAAATTGGATTGAGTATCCGATAGGCCGAATGTCAGAAAGTTATCCACAGGCGTAAACTGTTAAAAGGTTTTATAGTTAAAAATGCGCGCGCGCGTTACGGTTTCTGAGAGACACATAAATAGAGGGCTGCAAGGGCATTACGGTCGGCGATACACCGAATAGCCGGTCGGCGATACACCGAATGAAATTACTATCTCGGTCGGCGATACACCGTGCCCATCCACAGGCTGGTATGATCACTCGGTCGGCGATACACCGAATTAATTATGACTACTAAAACGTTACTTCCCCTGCGCCATCCGAACCGTGATTTCTTTATCGCGGATATTCTTGATGCATCGCCTCGCGATGACATGGCAAGCATGGAAAATCCGATTTTCTCATTATCGAAAAATCCAGACTTATCAATCAAAGAATATACACACAACGAACACAAGCTAACTGTCACTCCTTCGGTTTTGGGTAGAGCAAATATTTGGGATAAAGACATACTGATTTACTGCACTAGCCAACTAATAGCAGGTATCAACTTAGGACGAGAACCCTCCCCAACAGTGCGCATAACCGCCCATGATTTGTTGACGTCGACCAACCGACACACTGGCGGTAAGAATTATTCGCAGCTGGTCAACGCCTTTGAGCGCCTTGCAGGTACCAGATTAAAAACCGATATCAAAACCGGGAATGAACGTGAATTACAGGGATTCGGCTTAATTGATCGTTGGAAAGTCGTTGAAAACCAGCGAATCGAAGAGCGTATGGCTTTTGTTGACGTCACGTTGTCTGATTGGTTGTACAGGGCAGTACTTTCGAAGGAAGTCCTATCAATCAACCCCGATTATTTCCGCTTACGTGGCGGCATCGAACGTCGTGTATATGAGCTAGCACGGAAACATTGTGGCAAGCAGTCGAAATGGATAATCGGCATTGAGCTGTTGCAAAAGAAATCAGGCAGTCAGTCATCAATAAAACATTTCAGGCATCAGATTAAACGTATCGTTAGTAGTGAAATCATGCCCGATTACAAGTTATCGTTTAACGAAGAAAAAGATCAGTTAGTTTGCTACAACCGTAAAGGAAGTAAGGCCGCCAAAGCTCAATTTGACGATCAAATGAAGACACTATTCAAACCATCGAAGAAAGCCAAAGGACAAGCAGAATTCGACTTACAGTAGTCTTTGGAAATGAACACTCTACTGTTAGGTCTAATTAATGAGAAACAACCATGACGTTTATTCCTCCTTCATTTAATTCAAAAATGTTTACTTGTCCACACTGTGGTGCTATTGCCCTCCAACGTTGGGTTGAGCGAACTCTCGATTTTAACCATCACGGTGGAGGTTCAGTATCCAATCCTCTAGCCACGGCAAGGTGTGATCATTGCGAAGAACATTCAGTTTGGTTGAGAAGCAGTCTTTTGTCACCCAATAAGGGTGAAGCACCTCAGCCTAATCCCGATCTTCCAGAGCCTGTAATCAGTGTCTACCTAGAAGCTGCTGCAATATCCAGCATTTCACCGCGCGGTGCCACTGCGTTGTTAAGGCTCGCTATTCAGATCTTATGCAAAGAGCTTGGTGAAGAAGGCAATAATATCAATGCGGACATAGCGTCTTTGGTACAAAAGGGATTACCTGAGCGAGTTCAACAAGCACTGGATATTGTGCGTGTTACTGGAAACAATGCTGTCCACCCTGGTCAAATTGATGTTGATAACCCGAATACTGCAGGCAAGCTATTTGAGCTTATTAATGTCATTACTGAATACACCATATCAATGCCAAACAGAATCAATGATGTATATGAACAATTGCCGGATAACACACGTGAAGCAATCAACAGGCGAGACGGTAATTCCTAACTCATTTTTTCGGTTAGCTAGGAAGTTGGCCCGACGAACGTTTAAGAAAACATCGGAAGTAGACGTTTCACTTGGCTATTCAGGGTGAACAGTTTGGGTTGTTCACCTTTACGGTTGATCGTTACCTTCTTTTAGCATAAAGCCTTGAGCTGCTTTGTATTGTTACGCAGTGATACCGTAAAAAACTCGATTAAATCCTATACTCGCCTGATTAAGTTAATTACATGAATAGTTCTAGATGAGATCAGCAATACAAGTTTCTATACTATCGATCTGCGCTTTATTTCTTAGTGGTTGTGCCAAAGAGTCTGATTGCAGTGCGCCAGTAACATCTAAAATGGAAATGGCAACTTTAGGGGCTACTTTTACGGTTTACTGTGATTATCCTCTTGATCGCATTGTCGAAAATACCTACGGTCAAGAAGAAATATTTATTAGCGCCAACATGACACTGTATTTTTCTCCTCATCCAGATCATGAAGTAATTGAATTCAGAGAATACGAAACTAGCGAGACAAGTAACGAACGCTACCAGTACACCTATAGCCAACTACTGGATGGTAGTTTTATAGAAATACCATCTACAGCGACTATTTCGACTCCGTCAACTGTTCTTGATCAATATTCCAGCAGGACGCACCTCGTATCAGGCCAGAGTGATTTAGCGGTGGTTGGAAACCACTACATCAGCACCTATATCGGAGGCTTAGCTTCTATACCAGTTAGAGCTACTCATACGGAATTATGGTTTTTTGAAACGCCAGACTCAACTCGCGAGTTAGTAAGGCGAGTCCCTCTTGAGAGTCTCGATATTTGGAGACGCTATATCAAGCCTGTTGTTGATGGAGCAAAACTGTAATCAATATCTGCTTCTAAAAAGCTGAACCGACTGCGGTGATCGGTTCAGCCCTGTCAGCTGTAGGATATTATATTATCCTTTAATTAACTGATACTAGATTCAGCTCACCTTAATGGATATAATAGTATCCATTAAGGAGAAACACATGTCCGATCAAAAACGATTTCACATCTGGTTTGGGGAAAAACGGACCACCATTTCAGTGGATACCATTTTATACGAGTTGCTCGCCATCAAACTCAAGTACCAGCCGGATGATGAGTATGCGCACAGCGCCGTACGTGAATGGCTTCAGGATACTATTATATCCAACCTTGGTGAGCAACCTGGACGTAAGAACGCAACACAGTGGACGCGCCGCTATCTCATCGAGGCGATAGCCGATAAACGGCTGGCAGGAAAACGCAACGATTGGATTGTAGGTGATCTATAGGGATATTATATTATCCAGAGGGCCACTCTTACAGAATATAGCCATCACAGGGTGAACAGAGTGGGTTGAATTGTTCACCTTTTCGTACGTTAACGACCAAGTCATGCGAACTTGACTGCTACCGACTGAAGCGGCAGAAGAGCACTGTCAAGTTTCGCTTGCAGTCATTTGTTATGCGACTTTACTTTGCAGGTCCCATATCAAAATATCAAAACCCTTTTTTATTCCATCAGCTGTACCTGGTCCAATAAAATCTTTACCTGACCACAAATCAAAGTGCCCTGTTGCATCACTAAATTTTGCGTGATACGCGATAATACCTTTGTAGATTGAAGGAATATCACTCAAGGGATAAGAATCGTTGGGATTTTTAGAAACAGCCCAAGTAAATTGCCCAATCCTATTTTCCATGTATTTATTAAAGGTAGCCACTTTTAAAACAATATTTCGACCGCTTCCATCAATAGCCTCTTTGTATTCATCAGGTACCAAATTTCCGGATTCATTTAACGCATGCGATAGTCTTATCGCACAAGTGTTTTGATAATCAGGGTCGTCTTTTAAGCTCGGCCATTCCCCACCTAATTTGTCATACAGTTCATTTTTTGACATCGTTGGATAATGCGATAACAGAGCGTCGTATGTGATTGCCATATATTTTATATCCTGTTTTAAAAGTGATTGTATACCAGCCGCATAATAGGCTACATCAACCGGACAAACCGGTTAAGTAGGATTAGTCGGTTTTCCGGTTGATTCTGGGTAGTTAAATCAAGTGAACACTATGCAGCAGTAGAGTGTTCACCAATAGTTTCAACTAAATAATAAAATAAGCTTCAGGCTTTTCTAAGCCAAATTCCAATATTTAGTATTGCCATGCCTGCTTCCCTTAATGTGCCTCCGCTTACGTCATCTACACGACCAAACTTTTCCAATACATCTCTTCTAAGATTGAAGGATACGTAGTATGCGTACTTCTCAAAATCAATATGCTTAGGGTCAGAATCGCCTCCAGAAATTAGAGTGGATTGCGCTGAGATAAAAGAATCTAATGCGGTTCCAACTAACTCTTGCCCACCTCGATTGCCGTTCACAGTTCTAACATTTACCTTTGCCCCAGTTTTTCTATCAATGCGAGTTATAGAAGTAGTTATGCTGCCTTGATTCGTTTCGTTGTAGTAATCCATATACAGACCCATATTGTCGAATTTTGCTCGGTCAAAAGAAGGGAACTGGCATATAAATGTCACACTACCAATTGCACCCTTTTTTAGCTTTACGCGACCTGCTGTACGCACATATATCTGTGTTTCAGAATTATCTTCGACTGGCGTACAGCTCATGGGATTAATAGAGACTAAAAGCTCACTACTATGGGCTGCATTAATGCTGAGAAAAAAGAAAACTAAAATTGAGATGATGTTTTTTAACATTGTCTTTAGCTCCTTGTTAGTTTAAATATCTACTGAAAATATATACGTCCGTAAGGTGTTTACCTTTTACGGGCCCACATTGGTAAAATACATTGGAAATCAAAGCCAGCCCCTTTTCCGGGCTGGCTGACGTCGAGAATTAGCTGTTGGGTAAGGTCGACAGATACACGTTATATTCACAGTTGACCCAACCTCGGCCAGCCCAATGCCCTTTTGGACCAACGGCGTGAGCTTGCAACGTCACTCTGGTTGGAAGCATGACCCCACTACCTTCAAACAGATCAACATAGTCATGCCATTTCAATGTGCATACATGCGTACTGCCAGCAGCGCTGCCTTTACCGCCTGTTGTTAATTTTTCTGCAAAAAAATAGTTTTTTGGCGCTGTTAACGTTTGTTCGGTGGACCAACAATCGTGTCTTACTCCATCACCACCTGTCTGAGTAGTTGTGCACTCTGCTGAAATCACCTGCTCTGTTGGCGTCACCTGAGCACTACTGGTAGTCGCATTGGATACTCCCGAGACTGCAGCACCTGCCGTCAGAATGGCTCCAGTCAGGATAGTACCTACTGTCTTTTTGATCGTTTTCATCACCTTCTCCTATGTAAAACGAGGTATGTGCTCAACAACATCAGAAGTACAGTGCAAACGTTAATACAGGCAATTTGCAGTTACCCGACTGTTTACACGGGTTATCCAACAGTTTTTGCGGAGTCTGTTTGGTTGTTGCAGCAAAGATGTCGCTGATTCGAATCTACTGGCCAAAAGCTATAGAAACAAAGGTTGCATTGTATATTTCGCGACTTTCCATCAAAATTCGCGGAATTCTGCAAAAATCTAAGAAGGAGTGGATTTTGTCTTCTGTTGCACAGCGATATGTCTCTGAAGAGGCTGAATCGAAATTAGCTTCAATTTTGAAGGAGATCATCCATGTCGAGGATATGAGCTGGCCCAAAACAAGTGATGCTGTAGGTGTCAGTGACAACGTACTGTCCCGGTTTATCAACCAAGGGGAGCCTTTGTCGAAAACACAGTATTTTCGCAAGGTATTCACCTACGTCGAAGAGTATCTGGAACAGACGCCAGACTCCCGTGTTCACGTGTCGCGATATAATGAGATTGCTTATCTATTCAAGCAGCCCGACGAACAATCAAGAAGTGAAGATTCGAGCAGTCGTTACTCTGAGCTAAAGCGAATTGCGCGGCTGAGCGATGATATGCAAAAACGATTGTCAAGCGAGGCAGCAGGTGTTTACGCTATCGTTAGAATGCACCCAGAGATCGGTCACCTTGTAGGCCACCTTCGAATTAGTGACACCTATCGGCGTCACGGACTCCCGACATCACAACTATCACGACGTCTTGTCAGAGGGCCCGGTGAGATAGTCACAGACGGGTCGGTTTGGAGCAACAATAGCCATATTCACATTATCGGATACAACACAACAACAACTGAACTTCACTCGATGCAGTTTGAACCTATGGCGAGAGACTATTCGGTGTGTGTGGGTTTTATATCCGGATACGAAAAGAGCAGCACCGCTTTTTCAGCCAAGGCCCTCATGTTCCGCTCAAGCATTTCGCCACGCTACAAGGACATACAAGAGCATACCGGTGGTGCAGATTCTCTAGAAAAGGTGGTTGAGATGATACAAAACATGGGTGTTATTTTTCAAGATGATACGAAACAGTACCTTGAGTACATTCAATCACCGTCATACATGAATCTTTGAGTGAAGATTCGTATACTAAGATTATCAATAGGCCTGAAGTGAACCGTTTGCAGTTAAGTCTTCACTTAAATCTACACTGAAGTCAAATCAATGCAACACTGGGATCTGAATAAAAATAGAATGTGATAAATTAATATCTTAGGAGATGTAGCTAATGGAATGGCATAAGTTTGTAATACGTTATGCAACATTGATAGCCATACTTGTACTTGCTATCCGATTTGCACCTTCATGGTTGCAGCCATCATTGTTAGCTTTTTCTCTGATAGTGATCATTGCACCATTTTTTAATCCATATCGGATATGGCGTCGGCTGGCAGCGTTGTGCGTCGCCACTCTAGTTGTACCTCATACTGGAGCTAAATTAGGCTTCGATTTTTCCTTTCTCCAACTCAATGAAGGTAGTGATACGAAAGCGGCTGTCTCATTTATATGGGATAGTGCGATTAGTAATGTTTACGTTGTATTTTTATTGTTTGTGGTTTGTGTAATCGCAGATCTAATACAGAATTTTCCCGACGTTATTAATATTTTTAATCAGAAAGTCCTGACTGTATCTTCCATCGATAGCAGAACTAAGGTTATTGAAGGAGATGGGGAAGTAGAAATTCTTGTTCTGTGTAGGATTGAGAATAAGAGTTCTCGAAAAATGTATTTTGATGAGGCTACTTTGCGCTCTTTATATGAAGTATCCACGGATAATCGACCTAACGTTGAGATCAGTACAGGAGTATATTTAAATATGGAGGATCCCTTGCTTCCTGAGGATTCTAAGCTTTATCGATTGAAATTTAATGGGTTATCGTTACCTTTTTGGCAAATTGCGAAAAAAATACCCGATTTATTTAGGAAATTTTTAGGTTTAGATGTTTGGTCTGGAACAGTGGTTCTTAAAATATCAAATCAAGAGAGAAAAATTAGGGTTAATGGAAAATTCAACTGAAGTTATTTAAATCTGTTTTGATGACCAATATAAGTTCTCGATTGTAGTCCACTTCATAGACAAAAGTATGGGATAGTATTTGAACAGTATATGTCCCGTCTTCATTAGCAGTAACCCCATTAGGGGTAACACCTTGAGAGTGGCTTGATCTCACTATCGTCCACTGGTCGAAGAAAAATTTCCAACTTCCACCAGGTCCAGACTCCAGTTTTACAATGAAATTACGTACCACTCCCTCTATTTCTGGAGAAAAAAACAATTCCCTTATATCCATAAAAATTTGCTGGCTTTTTTACAAATATATGGGAATTTTTATCTGATGTGTAAGTTAAGTACTCAGTTAGATAACGAATTCAAGTGTATGAACCATTAATAATACGGTTTTTTCCTGATCAAAACGTCAAGCTTTTCGCTTCTCTGGACCATCTATAGATTCTTGCATCAAATCTTGTAGGCTTATCCCACCCAGAGCTTCATCTTTACTGAGTCTACTTTCAGCTAATAGAGACTCGTTGAGTAACTGATCAAAAATATGTAGCTTTAGAAGGTCCTCTGAACTTACTATTCCAGCTACAAGAGCGTTGTGTTTAGTGATCAATTGCCTTTCTTTTGTATATTTAACTTGGTTTATTACCGAACCTATGTTCTCTCGAGCGCTAGTCACGCTCATTGAACAAGTCCCTAACCCTTCTTTTGCAAGAACATCTTCCAGAGTCGCTGTATATCCTAGAAAGTTAAATTGACTATTCATTTTTGTTCTCCTCAGTTTTGAGTACGTTTATATTTATAGCACAAAAAATGCACTAAAAGTACATATTGTACTAAATGTACAAATATGTAAGAAATATGCGATGTAATTAGCAAAAGGTCACTACTCCAGTGAACACTTTCCTAGAATTCTGTTCACCTTTTGGCTCACCTGGCTAAATCACTAACCGCATACCTATGCGGTTTTGCCTTCCCGACGAGCACCGAAATTGCTGTAAGGTGAACAAATGACTAGCGAATTGTTCACTCTTGAAAGGTAGGATATTTATTAATGGCAGTTCTTAAGAGAAGGGATGTTCTTGGAAGATACACCACAGCTCAAAGCTACTTATTAGATGATCAGAGTGAGATAGATTATTCCTCAGACAAACTCAAAGATATATACGAAAGCTTTGATTTTCAAAAAACGTACGATATATTTTTATCTCATTCTTTCAAAGACGCCAGAATAGTAAGACAGATTTTTAATGAACTCACTGAACAAGGCCACAGTGTTTATGTTGATTGGATAGAAGATAAGCAGCTAGATCGAAATAAGGTCAGCAAGCATAGTGCATCCACCCTAAGAAACCGCATGAATAATTGTGGTTGTCTTATTTATTTGACATCTGTATCGGCAGAAAAATCAGTATGGATGCCTTGGGAACTGGGTTATATGGATGCAAAAACAAGCCGCGTAGCTGTTGCGCCAATTCTTGATGATGACCAGGATGACGAGGAAGATTTCATAGGTCGAGAGTATTTAGGTATCTATCCGTATTTAGACTTATCAGGTGATAATTTCTATATTCAGAATTCTGCAAAATCCTTTGTTGGGTTGCCGCGTTGGTTGAAAGGTCATAATCCGTCTGATTAGTTTGCTTTGCGAATATTTATTGCTTCTTCAACTGCATTGGCTAAATGCTTACTAATCCACGCATATTTTTCTTGGCTATTCGAACCAGGCGGCGTATAGCACTTCGCAATTGTTGAAAGCTTTTTGCTAGAACCTGTGAAGGTTACACTTTCCAGTGGATTTCCACCTTTTGGTGATGTGTTGCCAAGCCTATCTTTAAGGCCATTCACGTGGATTGCAACAACTCCCATGCCCGCATTCCATGATTCAGATATTTCATAAGTAATCCATTTGCGTCCCGCTGTGTTCGATCCTACCAATACAACGGTGCACGAACGCCCTTTCATTTGACTGGCGATCCAACGCTTGATGGCTGCGTCACCGCCACCCTTGACCGTTTCCCAGTTATTGTCTGTCGCGGGTTTGTTTCCGTCAATTGCTCCTATGCTGCGCACAGTCGCTACCCGCCAATTATCAGGTATATAGTGAAAACTGTAGAAACAGCTTCTAGCCATCGTTAATATCCTTATTTATGTTAGTTACTGAATTAATTTTACTATCAAGATAGTGGCGATCAGAACACCATGAAATGGTATTAATGTTCCTGAAAAAACAGCTTTCCAATATCCAGGAACGTCACGACATACCTCTAGTGTATTCATCGAGAAGTCTATATCAGACTGCTCTTTTTTTCTTACGCAGTCATAGAGTTCTCGATAAAGACGTTCTTGCCACAAAAAATATCCATCAAGGCCCCAAAATATTATGGCTGGAAAATAAGCGTAAAGAACGAATGCTGGGCTTGCGTCATTTGCCGATAGGGCAAAGAGAGCTGATACTAAAACAACACTCCAACCTTTCAATAGAAAGGAATTAGACGAAAGACGATTTACTACTCCCTGAATAAATTCTAAATGTTTTAATTTACTTTCCATGAATTAATTCCCATCAAAGTTCAAACTCTGTGTAGCTCTCATCAATGTCTTGTTGCACTAAGCCGATGTAACGCATCGTGACCGCTGGACTGCTGTGGTTTAACACCTTAGCAATACTCTCGATTGAGCGCCCTGCCTTGTGCATAGCGTAACCGCGCGTCTTACGCATCGAGTGAGTACCCAGCGCGACCTTGGGTGCTATGCGCTGCCCTACCCTCTCAAACACCCTGGATACCGATCGACGATTGATCGGTTTCGGCGGCTCTCGCCGGTTGCGGTTCACCGCACCGGATTGAAATAACCACGCATGATCGGGATATTCGGCTAACCGGCGTTGCATGATGTTCAAAGCCGATTGATTGATAACGATCTTGCGAAGCTTGCCGGTTTTCTGCTCGATGATGTTGAGCGCCGGTTGTGCCGGGTCAAGTACGCGTACGTTGTCCATGGTCAACGACAACAAGTCCGAGATACGCAACGCGGTGTTCACACCGACCTTCCAAATGTCCGCATAGATGGTGTCTTGACCTGCTAGGTGCGCCTCCACCTGCTGACGTTGGGCATCGGTTTTAACGGCTTCGACTTCGCGCATTTGGGTGTCCCACAACGTCTGATATCAATGATTGTGAGACAGTCTAGCAGGTGTCGATTGGAAAAACGTTATCAGATGGGGCTATGGGGCTGGGGTGTCCCACAAGGTCATTGTGGGACACCCTTTAACAGCCAAGCTACTCTGTGATCACACCAGCTTTGATTAAACGACGTTGCCGTCAGGCCGGTATGGAGAACGCAGATCTACTCTGCAATCACCCGTTTCGGGTACAGGAATTACGGCGTATTTAAGGAATGAAGATTCGAAGCAGGAGCATACTCAGCAAATTGCTGGGCATTCAGACCCGAAGACCACCTTAGTTATACGATCGGCGTTCGGATGAGATAACGTTGGATGCAGTAGAGAAAATTGGCATGTAAAAAGTGGATATTTTTGCAGCAGCAAAGCGTTCATTCTAAGACTGCAATTTACCCTATTATGCGTGTTTACTGGGATACCTGCTAATTCCCAACCACCCTGTCAGAGAGCTTATTCAATTTTTTCAGCCTAATTATCGAATGACGTAAATTAACTTTTCGTTTCGCTATTTTTCAGAATATTTGTAGCTATTTTATAGTGAAAAAAACCTATTTCTAAGATATCTCTTAAGCTAGAAAGCTCATTAATGTCCCACTTTTGAGCTTTATGTTCGCCGAATACTTTACTCCCAAATAGTAACTTCTCATGCAACACTCTATTCTGCTGGGATAACGCAGAAAATTTTCTCCACGCCAGAGAATCAAAATTATTCATATCATCGAACAAATTCCAACACTCCATAAGCTCATCTGGATTTTCTGGCGCTTTAGGATCGTCGGATAGGAATTTGCGAAGATGATCAAAATCATAAACAGTTATACCTTCGCTTTGCTCGATTGCGATATTTTGTTTCTGTGCATAATTTATCAGCTCATCTATGTGATTGAACACCAAATAATGCTGTTTATCGAAAGCCAGAAAATCCTCATCGCCCATCGAATAAATCATAAAATGCAAAACACCTTCCAATCTGCAAGAAATTGGATAGTTTGTTTGATCCGCATTCAATAGTTTCATATTTGGTTCTGAAAAAAGTTCGGGTTATACAATGGTCCTGAAGGGTCGTACAGATCCCAATTATTAGAAGGTATAGGCAACCCATTGCTGGGCGCTGATGGTAAAGGTGTTCTCTGAAAGTCTCTTTGACCCCATTTTTTAATCTTACTGAAATCACTACCGGGGCCTTTTTTAAACCCTGGCTTTAGATTAGCTTCACACAGTCGCTCCGCAAAAGCAGCGCCATTTTCTCCGTTGCGTGGGGCCTGACCTTTTGCCCAAGTGGGTACATCATTAGAAGATTTATTTTTACGGGCATTAGGTTTAGGTGCTTGCGGGCTCATACGCCATTTTTCTTGTGCAGCTTTGGGTATATTTCTGAGCGAGTTTTGTGCACCTTTCGGCAAAATTCGCCACCAATTTAAACCAAATGGATCATAGAAACTTAACGGATTTTGATTTGCATAGGCATATGTATTCAAACCACCTACCAAACCAATAGGATCGCTCTGAAGGTATCGGCCTGTATCGGAATCATAGTCTCTAAAATAGTTGTAATGCAGCCCCGTCTCTAGATCAAAATACTGCCCCGGAAAACGAAGATTATGCTCTACTTGGTTTGTAACTTCCGTCACCTCTCCAAACGGATCTTGCTCGCTCTGCCAAACAACTTGCTGCGTTGCATCAGTCAACACCTGTGGCGTACCCAAATGATCATTATGAAACAAGTACGTCGCCGCATTAACTGCGTGAACGGGTAACAAACCCACTAAGCAGAGACAAGCGAGCGCTTTTGACCACTTTTTCACTTTACTGAACTCCATTTTCAGTGACTCCCATATCGCTTTCCTAGCGCATACGATGTTGCCTTGATTTCGAGTGCTGATAACCATGATCACTGTCCCTCCACAACTGAACAGGCATCAAAGTTCGCCAACCCTTCGCTGTAGAACGTGAGCGCACCGATGGCGCCGGCAGCAGGAGCAACAATCGCAGTCGAGTAGCTCTGGTAAGTTCCACTATCGATCACCAGGTCTTCAGCGCCGATACTGTTGTATCCCGAGTCCATAACCGACAAGGTGAGGCTGGAATAACCGCTCGATTTCGCATCACACTGCACGGTGTAGTTTTTACCCGGTGTGATGGCAAATTCCTGATACAAACAATCTGACCCGCTTATGGCCAATGCTGCATTGCCCTGTGTTGCATCTGCGGTTGTAGTGGTGCTGCCAGTGTCAGCACAACTTATCCAGTCACTTATGCCAGACTCAAACCCGCCGTTGATCAACAACGAATTCGCTCCGCCTCCGTTAATAGAAAATGGCGTGCTCTTGAATGCCTCATAGTTATATGACGCATCTAACGCTCGGTAATAC
>JAVCKV010394794.1:0-12882 GCA_032274145.1 Herpochondria borealis | reverse complement strand
GTTTAGCGTCTAGTTTGGTGGTGAATCCATTGCCATTAGTGACTTTGGCGGCCTTTACAGATGTCTGTTTGGATGCAACGACTTTCCAATTAAGTGGAGGAATGCCATTGGGTGGAACGTATTCAGGAACAGGCGTTGTAGGTGGCACAGACTTTAATCCATCGGCAGCTACAGCAGGAACGCATACGATTACTTACACCTATACAGATGCAAGTACAGGATGTGTTAACAGTGCATCTACAACCATCACAGTTGACCCACTTCCAGTTATTTCAAATATAGCATCGGGATGTGAAACAGGAATGAATTTGCCGTTAGGCACAATAACAGTTACAGCAACAGGTTCGAACTTAAGTTATACTTTAAGTCCTGGCGGAAATACAACAGGAGCAACAACAGGTTTATTTACCGACGTTGCAAATGGAACTTATTTAGTTACAATTACAGATGATAATGGATGTGATATGACTTCACCAAGTGTAACTATAAATTGTTCAACCTCTTGTTTGAATCCAGCAATAGTGAATGTCAATTCAGCAGGACCGATTTGTTCCGATATAGCATCAGTTAATATTAGTGGAACTATAACAGGTGGAGCTTCAACAGGTGTATGGTCGAACAATGGAGGGGATGGAACATTTGCAAATGCGACGAGTTTATCAACAACTTATTCTCCAGGACCAATTGATATTGCAGCAGGAAGTGTTACGTTGACCTTGGTTTCTAACAATTCAGTTACACCATGTTCACAAGAGAGTGCAATGACGATTTTGACAATCAATGCATTGCCAGCAACACCTTTAGTTACAAGTCCAGTTTGTGTAAATACGGCAGGATTATTTGATTTGAGTTCGATTACGACTGTAACAAATTGGTATAGCGAATCAAGTTTAACGACAGAATTAACAGGCGCAGGATTAACAGTAAGTCCAACGACGGCAACGACCTATTATGGTGTATTCAATAATGGAACGTGTATCAGTTTAGCGTCTAGTTTGGTGGTGAATCCATTGCCATTAGTGACTTTGGCGGCAATGACAGATGTATGTTTGGATGCAACGACTTTCCAATTAAATGGAGGAATGCCATTGGGTGGAACGTATTCAGGAACAGGCGTTGTAGGTGGTACGGACTTCAATCCATCAGCAGCAGGAGCAGGAACGCATACGATAACTTATACTTATTTAGATGCTAGTACGAATTGTACTAACACTGCTTCTACAACTATCACAGTAGACCCATTACCAGCGGCAACGATTGACGTGACAGAAACATCAGGTACTACAAATAATGATGCAACAATATGTAATGGAGATGCCACGACATTAACAGGATCAGGAGGTGCCAGTTATGTATGGAGTGATAATTCGACGCTGACAAATTTAACAGTTAATCCAATTGCTAACACTACCTATACGGTAACTATAACAGATGGAAATGGTTGTGCCGCAACGGCAACACAAACGATAATTGTAACGCCAATACCAACGGCATCGATTACGATTACAGAGACATCAGGCACAACAGATGATGATGGCACAATTTGTAATAATGATATGGTTATGTTGACTGCATCAGGTGGAACAAGTTATGTATGGAGTGACAATTCAACATCGACTTCAATATCAGTAAGTCCTTCTTCTACAACAACTTACACCGTAACCATCACAGATGGAAACGGTTGTACAGGAACATCTGAAGAACAAATAACAGTTGATCCGTTACCAACGGTTACACTATCAGCAATGACAGATGTCTGTTTGGATTTACCAACATTCGTTCTATCAGGAGGAAGTCCATCGGGAGGAATTTATAGTGGAACAGGAGTAGAAAATGGAGCTGATTTCAATCCATCAGCAGCAGGAGTAGGAACGCATACGATAACTTATACTTATTTAGATGCTAGTACGGATTGTTCTAACACTGCTACTACAACGATAATAGTTGCCCCATTACCTGTCATTGCAAATATTTCATCAGGTTGTGTAACTGGAATGAATTTGCCGTTAGGCACAATAACAGTTACTGCAAATGGAGTAGGTTTAAGTTATACATTAAGTCCAAGTGGAAATACGACAGGTGCAACTACTGGGGTCTTTACAGATGTTGCCAATGGCACATACACGGTAACAGTGGCAGGAACGAATGGATGTGATGTCACCTCTTCAAGTATCACCGTTAATTGTTCAACTTCTTGTTTGAACCCTACGGTAGCGAATGTTAACTCAGTAGGTTCTATTTGCGAAGATATAGCATCAGTTAATATTAGTGGAACAATAACTGGCGGCGCTTCTACATGAGTATGGACAAACAATGGAGGAGATGGAACATTTGGCGATGTGACAAGTTTGTCGACAACTTATTCTCCAGGACCAATTGATATTGCATCAGGAAGTGTGACGTTAATCTTGACTTCTAACAATGCAATTGCACCATGTTCACAGGAGAGTGCAATGACAATGTTAACAATTAATGCACTTCCATCTGCTCCAATAATGAGCAGTCCAGTTTGTGTCAATGGAGCAGGTTCATTTAACTTAAACTCTATTACGACAGTAACAAATTGGTATAGCGATGCCAGCTTAACAACAGTTTTAACAGGAGTTAATTTAATCATTAGTCCTACAGTAAGTACAACTTATTATGGAGTATTTAATGATGGAAATTGTACAGGGCCAGCTGCTACATTAATGGTAAATCCATTACCAATAGTAACGATGTCAGCACTTCCAAATACATGTATAAATGGTGGAGTAATTTCACTTATAGGAGGAATGCCAACAGGTGGAATGTACAGTGGAACAGGTATCCAAAACGGAGTTGATTTCAATCCGGTTACAGCAGGTCTTGGAATGCATACCATTACTTATACATATATTGATCCTGCTTCTGGATGTAGTAATTCAGCAAGTGCCACAATAAGTGTTAGTTCAGTTCCTACGCCATCTATTATTGTTTCCGAAACTTCGGGCAACAATAATAATGATGCAGAGATATGTGCAGGTGATAATGTTACCTTATTGGCAATAGGTGGAGGAACATATTTATGGAGTGACAATTCTACTACTTCAAGTATTTCTGTTAATCCAACGACCACTTCAAGTTATACGGTGACAGTGACTGATCCGACAACTGGTTGTACTGCTACCGAAACGCAGGTAATTATTGTATATCCAAATCCAACGATTTTGATTACAGAAACAGACGCTTCGGGTACTGCAAATGATGGTGAAATTTGTGTAGGAGATGATGCAAGTTTAACAGCAAGTGGAGGAGTTTCTTATTTATGGAATGACCCATCAAGTTCTGTTAACAATGCAATTACAGTTTCTCCAATAACGACAACTACATACATGGTCACGGTTACCAACGCAAATGGATGTACTGCAATTTCATCTTCAACAGTAATTGTAAATCCATTACCAGATGTAACGATTACTGCTGCTGGTCCTTTCTGTTTGAATTCGCCTTCGGCAAATTTAACAGCAGCGACTACAGGAGGCACTTGGTCTGGAACTGGAATCACAGATGCAACATTAGGAACTTTCGACCCTGCAACTGCGGGAGTTGGAACACATACGATTTCGTATAGTGCGACTGATGCAACAACAGGATGTTCAAATACTTCAACAACACAGATTATTGTAAATGCATTACCAATATCATCTATCATAGTAACAGAAACATCTGGTACAACAAATAATGATGGAACGATTTGTATTGGAGATGCAACTACCTTAACTGCTTCTGGCGGTGGAACTTATCTATGGAGTGATCCAACGGCTTCTACCAACAATGCAATTACGGTTTCGCCTACAATGACAACGACTTATACTGTAACAGTAACGGATGCAACAACTGGTTGTACAGCAATTGCTACTGAAACGATTATTGTCAATCCTTTACCAACTGCTTCTATCACAGAAACAGACGCTTCGGGTACTGCAAATGATGGTGAAATTTGTGTAGGAGATGATGCGACCTTAACAGCAAGTGGAGGAGTATCTTACTTGTGGGATGATGCAGCAAGTTCTGTTACCAATGCAATAACAGTTTCTCCAACAACGACGACGACGTATATGGTAACGGTTACGAATGCAAATGGATGTACTGCAATTGCTGCTTCAATAGTAATTGTAAATCCATTACCAGATGTAACGATTACTGCTGCTGGACCTTTCTGTTTGAATTCGCCTTCGGCAAATTTAACCGCAGCGGCTACAGGAGGTACTTGGTCTGGAACTGGAATCACAGATGCAACATTAGGAACTTTCGACCCTGCCACAGCAGGAGTTGGAACTCATACGATTTCATATAGTGCGACTGATGCAACAACAGGATGTTCAAATTTTGCAACAACACAGATTATTGTAAATGCATTACCAATATTATCTATCACCGTAACAGAAACATCTGGTACAATGAATAATGATGGAATAATTTGTATTGGAGATGCAACTACTCTAACTGCTTCTGGCGGTGGAACTTATCTATGGAGTAATCCAACGGCTTCTACCAACAATGCAATTACGGTTTCGCCAACAACGACAACGACTTATACCGTAACAGTAACTGATGCAACTACAGGATGTACTGCAACATCTACTGAAACGATTATTGTCAATCCATTACCAACTGCTTCGATTACAGAAACAGATGCTTCTGGAACAGCCAATGACGGTGAAATTTGTGCAGGAGATAATCCAATATTAACAGCAAGTGGAGGTGTTTCTTATTTATGGAATGACCCAGCTAATTCTGCAATGTCTGCAATCACTATTTCTCCAGCAACAACGACTACATACATGGTGACTGTTACGAATGCAAATGGATGTACTGCAATTGCTGCTTCAACAGTAATTGTAAATCCATTACCCGTAATTACAGTACCAATGATTCCAGCGGTTTGTGCAGATGCAAGTGTATTTGTTTTACCAGAAGGAACTGTAGGAGGGATGATGGTCAATGGAGATTGGAGTGGAACAGGAGTAGTGAATAATGCTGACTTTAATCCAATGATAGCAGGTACAGGTACTCATACACTGACTTACACTTTTACAGATGGAAATAATTGTTCAAGCTCAACCATGACTTCTATTATTGTAAATGCATTACCAATTATTAGTAATGTAATTACGGGATGTGATGTTGGAATGACATTACCATTAGGAACGATTCAAGTGGTAGCAACTGGAGGAACTAACTTGATGTATTCCTTAGATGGAGGTACTGCTCAAACTTCAAATACTTTTGATGATGTGAGTAATGGAAATCATACAGTAACAGTACAAGATGCTAATGGTTGTAACACTACTTCTACGTTGTTTACTATTAATTGCTCAACGTCATGTGTTACTCCTCCAATCGTATCGACAAATCCAGCAGGTCCAATTTGTGCAGATGTTATTGCTGTAGCAATCAGTGGTTCGATAGGTGGAGGTGCTACAATGGCAACTTGGACAACTTCAGGAAATGGAACGTTTGGAAATACGACGGCACTTTCGACAACTTATATGCCTGGTACTGATGATATTTCCGCAGGAACAGTAACATTGACATTGACGACTGATGCAACAGTTCCTTGTACACCAGAGACTTCTACAATTATTTTAACGATAAATGCTATCCCAGCAGCACCGAGTATTGTGAATTCAGTTTGTGTTAATGCAAATGGTTCTTTCGATTTGAGTAGTATTTCAGGTGTGACCAATTGGTATAGCGATGCAAGTTTAACTACAGAATTAACAGGTACTAATCTGATGGTTAGTCCTATGGCAAGTACCACTTACTATGGAATTTTCAATAATGGAAACTGTTCCAGCTCTGCAAGTTTACTTGTAGTTAACGCACTTCCAACTGTAACCATGTCAGCATTAGCAGATGTTTGTATTTCAAATACAACATTTGTGTTGACAGCTGGCACTCCTTCAGGAGGTACTTATAGTGGTGCTGGTGTCGAAGGTGGAATGAATTTCAATCCATCTTTAGCAGGAATAGGTACACATACGATTACCTATACTTATACCGATGTGACGACTGGATGTACTAATTCGACTACTGAAACGATTACGGTAAATCCATTGCCAACGCCTAACATTACAGTTACAGAAGTTTCTGGAACAATGAATAATGACGCAGAAATATGTGCAGGTGATAATGTTACCTTATCTGCAAGTGGAGGTGGAACTTATGTGTGGAGTAATCTAACTGCATCAAATAACAATGCAATTACAGTTGCTCCAACTGCTACCACAACATTTACAGTTACGGTAACGAATGCAAATGGATGTACGGCAACGACTACACAAACCATTATTGTTTATCCAAATCCTACAGCAACGATAACAGTTACTGATGTTTCTGGAAATGTAAATAATGATGGACAGATTTGTGGTGGTGATATGGCAACCTTAGCAGCAAGTGGAGGAGGTTCATACTTATGGAGTGATGCTGCAGGATCTACAACTGCATCAATTAATGTGATGCCAACAGCTACCACGATTTATACAGTTACCGTGACCAATGCAAATGGATGTTCGGATGCTATTGCTACAACGGTCATTGTCAGTCCAAATCCTGATGCAACGATTTCTTCTGCTGGACCTTTCTGTTTGAATTCGCCTTCGGCAAATCTAACAGCAGCGACATCAGGAGGAACTTGGTCTGGAACGGGAATCACTAACGCAAGTTTAGGAACATTCGATCCTGCAACAGCAGGAGTTGGAACGCATACAGTTTCTTATAACATTACTAATGCAACAACAGGTTGTTCTAGTTCAGATGATATTCAAATTGTTGTTAACGATATACCAACTGCATCTATTATTGTAACTGAAACATCAGGAACAACGAATAATGATGCGATGATTTGTGCAGGGGATGCAGCTACGTTAACTGCCAATAGCGGTGGAACGTATGCATGGAGTAACAGTACTTCTACATCTGCAATAACAGTAATGCCGACCACGACAACAACATATACAGTTACTATCACAAATAGTGCTGGATGTACAGCTACCGCAACTCAGATTATCAATGTTAATCCTGTACCAGTTGTTTCCATAACAGAGACAGATGCATCAGGTTCAGCTAATGATGACAACCAGATTTGTAATGGTGACATAGCGATGTTAACAGCTAGTGGGGGAGGTTCTTACCAATGGAATGATCCTGCTAGTTCAACTACGGCATCAATTACTATTTCTCCTACTACGACAACGACTTATACTGTTACCGTAACGAATGCGAATAGTTGTACAGCAACGGCATCTTCAACTATTACAGTTGATCCGCTTCCAATAGTAACATTTGCTCCAATGGCTGATGTCTGTGAAAATACTCCAACTTTCCCAATTACTGGTGTCAGTCCAATAGGAGGAATTTTTAGTGGTCCAGGTGTTCAGAGTGGAATGGATTTCAATTCCATGACAGCAGGAGTTGGTACACATACAATTGATTATATTTATACTGATCCAGCTACAGGATGTGAAAATTCAATAGCAACAACGGTTACCGTTTATGCTTTACCAGTCATTAGTTCAGCTACACCTAGTTGTGCTGCAGGACTTGGTTCAGGAGTTATTACAGTAAGTGCGACCATCTCAACAGGAGGATTATCTTATTCCATAGATGGAACAAATTATCAATCCAGTAATGTATTTACAAATCTTGGAAATGGTATTTATACTGTTTATGTGAAAGATTCAAATTCACCAAATAATTGTGAAACTATTGAAGCAAATGTGATTATAGATTGTATGGATCCTATTGTTCCACCAACTATTACAAATGTTGGAGGACCAACTTTCTTTGATCCATGTTTCTGTTTGAATAATGCGACTACTACCGATAATGGTCAGTTTGGTGAGGAGGTAATTATTACTTCTAATCCTGGACTTACTTGGACAATTACTTCTGTAAGTGGCCTTTATACTACTGCGAGCCCAGCTCCACCAGCTTTGCCAATACCAGTAACTGTTGGAACTATCATTCAAGAAAATCCTGCTGTACCAGGACAGTATTTTATGACTGCAAAACATGTAGATGGAATTGGATATACAATTACAGCTGAAAGTGCATTCTATCCAGGTGTTCAATTGACGATTTCAAATACTTGCTTCTATCCTGAACCTTTAATTTTAGATATTGAGGAGCAGATAGCAGTTTGTGGAAGTACATTTGATATTTCAGCAATTGAGATAAATGGAATTACACCAGACAATGCTACTTTAGTTATTTCTGGACCAAATGGATATAGTCAGACTATTGCTACCAATCCTTACGAAGTTACTTTAGATCCATCAACACTAATAGAAGGTATCTATAATGTAACATTCACTTTCAATGCTGGACCAGCGACGGCAGCTTCTATAGCTGGATTACCAGCAGCAATTGCTGATCCAGGATGTGTAGTTACTGTTATGGATCAATTTGAAATTGTTCCACCATTCTTTGATCCAATTGTTTGTAATAATAATATCCAAGTTTCTTTAGATGAAAATTGTCAAGCAGTAATTACAGCAGATATGATTCTGGAAGGTACTTATGCTAA
This sequence comes from Herpochondria borealis, assembly GCA_032274145.1. Taxonomy (NCBI): domain Eukaryota; phylum Rhodophyta; class Florideophyceae; order Ceramiales; family Ceramiaceae; genus Herpochondria; species Herpochondria borealis. Next base: position 4,331 of record JAVCKV010394794.1, on the reverse strand, counting down.
CAATTTATTTGAAGTAGAAATAACAGATCAGAATGGAAATATAATACCGGGAAATATTCTCAATGCAAGTCATGTAGGACAAACCTTGATGGTAAGTGTGATTGGAAATTGTGGCGGTAATTCTTGTTGGGGATCGATTGTGGTCGAAGATAAGTTACCACCAGTAATTGTTTGTGCAGATGTGACGATTAGTTGCGATGATGCATTACCAAATGAACCAACGGCAACAGATGCCTGTGGTACAGTTACCGTAGCGATGTTATCAGAAGTTGTGGTGGAGAATGATTGTGGCGTAAGTATTTTCTCAGAAATAATTACAAGAGTTTGGGAAGCAACAGATGGTTCTGGAAATACAGCAAATTGTACACAAGTGATTTCGAGAGAAAGAGCAGTGTTAGCAGATATTATTTTCCCAGATACAATTACGATAGATTGTGCTCATCATGAAGATGATGTTTACCAAAATACAGATGCAACGAACACTCATACTTATACGACCAATCTTGTTTTGGTTGGGAAATTAGTGACAGGTGAACCTACAGGTACAGGATGTGATAACATTATAATTACAAGTGAAGATATTATCGTTTCTATTTGTGATGGAAGTTATAAAGTATTGCGAACATGGACAGCAACTGATTGGTGTGCTATAGCTCCTAACAATATAATTACCGCTACGCAAATAATAAAAGTGTTGGATTCAACACCACCAGTAGTAACCAATCCTACAACAATAGTAGTTGGTACAACATCAACTTCTTGTACTGGAAATGTATTATTACCAAGTATTACGGCAACTGATGATTGTTCTGGAATAGGAGCAACTACTTACTTCTTAAATGGTACAGTGATTCTAAATGGTGTTTTAACAAACGCAGCATTAGGTACACATACGATTGATTATGAAGTAGCAGATGGATGTGGAAATATAGCAACAGGTTCATTTGAAGTTGAAGTGATAGATGATTATGCACCACTTGCCATTTGTGATGAATTTACAGTCATTGGAATTGGTTCAGATGGAATCGCAATTGTTGATGCGTCAGTATTCGATGATGGTTCTTATGATAATTGTGGAATTGTAACAATGGAAGTACGTAGAATGACAGATGCTTGTCATGCCCCTCAACAATTAGGTTGGAAGCCAGCAGCTGAATTCTGTTGTGCAGATATTGGAACTACAGTAATGGTAGAATTCAGAGTAACAGATGCTGCAGGAAATAGTAATTCTTGTATGGTGGAAGTGACTGTAGAAGACAAGTTAGCACCAAGCATTATTTGTCCACCGAGTAAAACGATTAGTTGTTCAGATGATTATACTGATTTAGCATTGACAGGAGAAGCGATTACTTTTGATAATTGCTCAACAGTGACTCCAACATTTGTTGATAATGTAAATATTAGTTGTGGAGGAATTGGAACTGTAACAAGAATTTGGTCAGTAACAGATGACAGCAATAATTCAAGTTCATGTGTTCAATTTATTACAATTGAAAATCCAACTCCATTTGATGTGACCAATATTACTTGGGCACCAGACTATACTACTTCTAATTGTGGAACGAGTCTAGAACCTTCTGACTTGCCAACACCTTATAATGGACCAGTGATAGATGCCGCTTCTTGTGCAGACATTGCAGTAGTACATGAAGATTTGATATTGCCAATTCAAGGAGATGCTTGTTACAAAATTATCAGAACTTGGACCGTGATTGATTGGTGTCAATATGAACCTAACAATCCTTCTACAGGTGGTATCTGGTTAAGTAGTCAGGTGTTAAAAGTGACGAATAGCCAAGCGCCTTCATTGAATTGCACAGGTGATTCCTTTGTTCAGAATTTTGAAGCAAACTGTGGAAGTACTTATGTTAATTTAAATGCACAAGGTAATGATGATTGTACACCAACATCAGATTTAACTTATTCATGGACGACAAGCAATGGACTTTCAGGAACAGGTAATGATGCTTCACAAGTATTTACCAATGGAAACTATTCTATTACATGGACAGTAGCAGATGGATGTGGCAATGAGCAAACATGTACTTTTGACTTTACAGTAGTTGATGCTAAAAAACCAACACCAGTTTGTATCAATGGATTATCAACCGTCTTAATGCCATCATCAGGAATGGTAATGGTTAATCCGATGATGTTCGAAACAGGTTCAAGTTTTGACAATTGTACAGCTTACGGTGATTTACAATTTTCATTCTCAAGTGATGTAACTGATGTAACGAAAATATTCACATGTGCGGATATTGTTACAGGAGATACAGCTATAGTTGAAATTTGGGTGACAGACGAAGCGGGTAACCAAGATTACTGTACGACATACATTTTACTACAAGATCCAAACGGTGCATGTCCTCCAACAACGGCAGCAGCATTGAGTGGATTTATCGAAACAGAAGACCAAGAGCAAGTGGAAAATGTAACCATTGATTTAGTCGGAAGTGGTATGGTACCATTTATGACAGGAGCAGCAGGTACTTACAACTTTCCTAATATGGCAGGTGGTAATTATATTGTTACACCAGAGAAAGATGTCAATCCATTAAATGGAGTAACAACATTTGATTTGGTCTTAATCAATCGTCATATATTAGGAGTCCAAGTATTAGATTCACCATATAAGATGATTGCATCAGATGCTAACAATTCAAATACAATTACCACATTTGATATGGTTGTATTGAGAAGATTGATCTTACAGATAGATACTGAATTCCAAAACAATACTTCCTGGAGGTTTGTAGACATGGATTATGTCTTCCCTGATCCTACGAATCCATGGTTAGAAGTATTCCCAGAAGTGATTGATGCAGCTGCGATGTCAGCAAATACAAGTGCTAATTTCGTTGGAGTGAAAATCGGAGATGTGAATGGAAGTGCAGCGCCAAATCAATTGGTAGGAACGGATACTAGAACATTCGACGGAGCTTTAGTTTTCTCTTTGGAAAATAGAAAAGTTCAGAAAGGAGAAGAGTTCAAAGTTGATTTTAGAACTAGCGATTTCAATAATACCTTAGGTTACCAATTCACACTTGGATTCGATCAAACAAAAATTGAATTCATTGATGTGAAAACTAACTTAACGAAATTAGATGAAGGTAACTTCGGGTTTACCATGTTAGAAGATGGATTTATTACGACAAGTTGGAATAGTCATCAAGCAGTAGAAGTTGAAGAAGATGCTGTACTTTTCAGTATGACATTCATAGCTACAGCATCTGAAATGACTAGCAATCTCTTTAATATCAATTCACGATATACCATGGCAGAAGCTTATAATGGTTCTGATTTGTACGATGTTGTATTAGCATTTGATAAAGAAGTTGCTACCGAACGATTTGAATTATTTCAAAATATGCCAAACCCATTTAAAGAAGAAACTATCATTGGTTTCAATTTACCAGAAGCGGGTGCAGTTACTTTGAAAATTTACGATGTATCAGGAAGAGTTTATAAATTGATTACAATAGATGCCAATCAAGGCTACAATTCTGTTACAATAGACCGAACAGAAATAGGTGTAAATGGAGTTCTTTATTATCAATTAAATAGTGCTACAGAAACGGGCATTAAGAAAATGATACTGGTAGATTAAATGCTAGAAAATCAGTATTAATTTTTGTTTCATGAGAAGGTTTGGGGTTGAGTATAAGTATCTTGTTTTGAAGATGTCTTTTGCTCAACCCCATTTTTTTTTAGAAATTAAGATGAAGTCAAACGATTTATTAATTCATGGACATCTATAAGTACACCAGACTGGTTACAACTAAAAGCTCGAGAATAAATCATTCTTGAGCTTTTTTTATTGTATTTCACCTCAGATCCAATCAGCCTTTTGAAGTTTTATTTAATTCCTTCTCTCTTACATTGTTCATCTTAGTTATTGTTTGGCAATGTCTACAGTTGCATATTTAAACAATACCGCTGTAAAGCATCTATTTGCATGTTGCTTAGCAAATTACCAAATCTTTTACATTGGTACCATCGCCTAAAAGAATTTTAAACTTATCCATGAATGGAATGCCATCGCTTGGGGAAGTTGTTGTAGTTGCAGATGTATTTGTATTGTTAGGTTCTTTGGCGATATTGCTTTTACAACTATTAAATGTTGGTGTAATAGTATCTAGTTTATTGGTTAACCAATGAAAGAGAATGCGAATGAACTATATTTTGAAATATATGTTAAGCATACGATAATAGCGTGTAATTTGACTAAAAACTAGATTAATTCAGTATTTTATCATTACTGAGCGGTACGAAAATTGAATAGAGGTGCATTCCTCAAAAAGTGCTAAACTAGAGTTAGCAAAAAAAGA
>JAVCKV010394683.1:0-12882 GCA_032274145.1 Herpochondria borealis | reverse complement strand
TCCAACGACTGGTCGATGTATTCGAACAAGGGATCCCGCTGTACGGACGATAATATCGCCGTCCCGACTCGGCTGCAAGGGTTGGAGGGTCGTTCTCCACCGCAAATAATACATCCCGCGCGGCGGAGAGGATTCTGCTGTGAACTGACCCGGCTGGGTCAGGTGCAGTCTGTCCAGTAGCCGCCAGCGTGGCCAGTTCAGCGACCTCCCCATCCCGTGTCTCAGAGTGCTGAGATGCGGTTACGGACGGGGAGGCTGCATGCGCCACCGTTTACCTAACAGTGGGTGTGGAGCCAGCGTCAGAAACAAAGCGACGCTGGGTATCTGGGGACGGTCCTGAGAAGGCCGTCAGGAGGGGTTGGTCGTCTGTGGTCGACCAGAGGTCGTCGGCCGGTGTAGGATTTGGTGGAGGGGGAGCGAAGAAGTCCTCCACCAGCGTGCTCACACGGTCAGGTGTGCTTGACTGGGACGTCTCAGCACCGTAACTGCAATTTGTCACTGTGGTGCGAGCTGCAGGACGCCCCAAATCGAATGGGGGACGTCCGCTTTCTGGCTCTACGAGCATTTCCCTTCCGAGGGAAATGTAATAAAACTCGGAAGTAAGGGGGAACTCGGTCCCCCCGTTGTCAACGGTAAGGAAACACCTCGCTGCACCTGTTTGTATCCCGCTCGCTGTTGGAAGCGATACAGGCGTAGTGGAGGCTGGCGGTTGTGTGCCTGACGGCACCGCCACTCCTGTAGTCGCTGTCGCACGGACTGTGCCTCGTCCGTGAACACGCGGTCTACCCCTAGGACCGCCACGCAGAGGCGTCGCACACGGGTTGGTGTTTTCTTTCTCGAACCGCTGCATCCGAGCAGTCGGTCTGAGGTTATAGCGGTCTGAAATCGTCAAGAGCGGTTCGTAGTAAAGTAAACGTTAAGTGTAGTGTAGCTAGGGCCTAAGAAAGATAAAATAAATCCTATCTTTCTAGGTCGGGAGACCACTTCTAGTGTCAAACACACCAACTAAGAAGTATGTGTACAAGAATAGTGCTACGAGAGCACTGTAGTTCGATTTAGGTAGCAGGTGATCTCGTGAAAGGGGCCTGGTTGTTTTCTAGAACTGTACCTACTATAGTTACGGGGACACAGATAGTTAGTAAGGATACCTGGCGGACAGTATATGCCTAAAGAGAGCGCCGGGCAATCTATCTGTGAGATAGAAGCGTAGATATCACACTCTCTGGTGCTGAGATGGGGGTGGTAGAGCAGTGGTAGATGGAGGGGAGGTCGCGTCCGCTGGCGACAGGGTGCAAAGGGGTAGACGCACTCACTGGCGTCTGGGACGGGGGCAGGATATGCAACGCGGCGCTTAGCTCGCGTCAGGGGAACAGGGACGGGCTAGGGGGAGACGCGCTCAATGGCGTCAAGGACCGGGGGAGAAGGGGTGCGTCGCTCTCACTAGCGACGGGGGGGAAAGACAGAACAAAACGCACGGCGCGTTGTGGGACGGAGGAAGTGGTGCAGGACGCGACGCTACAGCTCGCGAATCGCAATAGAGGGGGTAGAGGAGGGATCGCACTCTCTGGCGACAGGAAGAGGACGGGGTTGACGCACTCACAGGGGTCAGGTACGGAGGAGACGGGGGAATACCGGAACGCGGCGCTACAGATCGCACAGGGAACCGCTCCAAGGGACAGGGGACAGTCGAGCTCCGGGCAACTGTGACAGGAGGACGGATGAATGAGTAGACAACGCGCGCTCGCGTATTGAGACGGTCCAGGGGGTCCTGTGTTGCACCTTACTTGACACAACCGGGGCGCGGAAGACGGCTGGAGCGGGTATATCCGACACGCGGCGCTACAGCTTGCGCAGGGAAAGCTCCAGAGAGGTTTATGTTTATTCAGACGGTCGAGATGAGACGCGACAACGAGCTTATATACTAAAACGCGAGATGAGCACAGGTGTAGCATAATCTTTTGTACTCTACATAGAGCAGAACTATTGTTGCAGGAATGGTCACCATATAAAGAGACGTAATTATGGTGCTTTTTTATCACACTGTTCTAATCCAGCTACTGTGTAGCTGGGTATGAGTCACGAGACGGGCGAATATGGATTAGCCCCACGGAGTAGGATATGGGAATAGTCCGCCGTAACGGAATTAAATCCCTTAAGTACAGTACTACCATTTAGCTACCTGGTAGTCTCAATACTATGAGTCAGGTAGGCTGTATTATACTACAAGTACCATTCTACTTTCAATAAAACAGACGTATATCGATCAAGACTACAGAAATCGAAATGACTGATCGAAACCAACTCCACGACTTAACTTCTACAAAGAGCTACAAGTGTTGCGCTTTAGAAAAAGTTTTTTGATCTTATAAGGTAAAGCTTATTTGGGTCTGTCTAAATTTCATTCAACATCATTTATTTGCAATTAATTCAAACTGAACGACTCTGTAGCGCAACAGCCGTCGCGTGCTTTCTACGTTCCTGAATTCTTTAGAAATGCATATTTTGTATTCTTGTTCGTTGAATCTGGTTTGGCGCCTTCACTACGCCAGATAGTGGGAACATTCGAAAATTGTTATGCAGTTAGATGTTAGATGAGAAAAAATGTGTCAGAGTGTAGAGGAGCTGAGCTACGTTACGTCAATTTCGACAGATGTTTACAAAACTTTCCACTTGCTGTGAAAATTGAACCAAGGAAAGACGTGCGGTAATATGGCTAAGTATGTCATTCGAGCCTTTTGCGAGGTCATGCTGTAGTTCAAATCGTCGGAACTGAAGGGTAATTTCTGTATGCGCGACAAACAGGTGTAGAAAATCCTGGCAACATTCGAGGGCTACGGTTCACAGGAATCAAATTTTGTGCATATTTTTGGGTGGTAGGGGGCACGCACAGATACATTCCTGATAACCACATGCGTAACTGTGATCACATTTTTCGCGCTGTACCATCTTCAAACGTTTCGTGCGGTTATACCCATGGCGAGAAAAGTGAAGGAGTACCTGAAAGGGGCGATGCGTGAACAGTACGCACGGTACAGTGAAATTGTACTGTACGTTTTACCATACCTCCTCAAGTACCGAAACGCTTGGTTGCTTCTGACGAATTATATTTCTAATAATTTCGGAATGTTCCGAGTTTCACCTGCGGATAAGCCGGATAATGGTTGACTATGCGATTTCGCGACAGTGGTTTTCAGGAATTTTGCTTGCAATTGCCACTGGAAGAAAGGATTGTGTTTTTTTTAGACGTGCCATCCGACTATTGCTTTTGATGTCTGAGGTATTTTACATATTCTCTCCAATGGCGCACATGACCTCGCATGAGGAATTTTACGGCCTCAAGTGAGGCCGTTTTCAAGTGAGCTATTTCGAAACCACTCTCACCAGGCAAACTGAGCTCAGCCGTTCAAATCCGCAAATTTTAGCGCATATTCTGGTTCTTTCTAGGACAGTTTCGAACCCTCCCTTCCCTTCATACTGTAGTACATATCGCTTTCACGTCTTCAAACTTCGCTACAAAAGCGCTCACTCACTTCTGTCCTCTGCCTGGGGCGCCTTAACTCCCTTCAAAACAGACCAGCCTATCACTCACCTCCACACACAACCTAAGCAGACTTGAAGACAGCTCAACTCAGCCCAAGTCATTTTCAAATTCACGTTCAACAATTGCAACCATTAATGAACCTCGGGTATATCAACCATTAAGGTTGCTGCCTGCACACTGTTCTTCGTATCTATCGCCACGACGATGACGTCGACCCATGGCATCGCTACACCCTACCATGCATGGATGCGTTCCCTGCCGCATCAATTTCAAACTCAGTCAGTTGCGGGTACACTCTTGGCAAAACGTGCCAGCATAAAGAATGCATACTCGCGACGTGTGCAGCACCCACTTGAGAAATCTTCGCGCGTTACGAATGACTTCTTAATCCATTACGAGGGTTACAGGTTCGAATTGGATCCTGCTCGCCGGCTGCCATAAGTATATTAAGTTATGCCTGTCTGATGACCCGCTGGTGATGGCGGAATTTTGCCGAGCAGAGGCGGACCATGTTCTCTGCTGTCACTAAACTTAATCTTTTTCAAGTTCTCTCCGCCACTTGTGATTCTAATGGATGGTAGAGAGTTCGAAAGATCCCTAGAAACGTATAACATGAATATCAAGTGTTGCACATCATTTGCCGGACTCAGTTCATGGCATCTGAGTTCAGCGTACAGCTTGGTTAACTGATTTGAGTGGATTTGACAATCCAATACATATTCGGAAAGGCGTCGCATTGGCTACGCATCGTATTCCACCAATTATCACCATCTGAGCGGTTTTTGAAATAAAAATTGCCCGTATTTTCCAAACATGTTTAATGCAACCTACAAAGAGTGCCACTCAAATCCTCAATCTACTGCCAAATATACAGCCATATGTACCTCCACACGGGGCGGGCACAAACAGAAACTTTTGTACGGTAGATGGATCGTACGGAACTGATCTTTCGGTACCCATTGAAGGACTTCAAGAAAAAAACTACGCTGTAAGCTATAGGGGAAAGAAGTAAATTTATAGCTAGGGTAGAACTGTGGGACGCGGAAAGGGTACAGACGAAGGACGAGCAGCCGTCGTAAAGTCGTCTTCGACTGTTGGTGTTTCTCTTTGTCTAAATGTTTTGCTTTGTCGTACTTCTCCGGTTTGGAGGATTCTGCCGTGCTACAGTCTTTATGCACTAACATTTTGAATTTGTGCTGCGTTGTTACAGCTAATTCGTAACAGCATATGTGCAAAAATATAGAGCCTTCTAGTCTCTTCTAGTAACCAAATTATGTAAGAACACAGTACAGAAAAGCACTGTACAGAAAAGTGCCAGCACATTGCCAAAACCCTTTCTAGATGTTCTGTTGGGTAAAGTGTTGGTATTTGGCGCATAAAAGTGAATAGTAACGCTGCTTAAAGGTAACTATGCGCAATGGGCCGGCGAAAGTAAAGTGTACCGCATCTTCTGGTCCTTTCGCCCTCCCCTCTCGGTATCCTCTGCTCCGAGCCCGGGACCAATGTTTCAATTCTGGAGGCAAAAATGTGTGCTGCAAGCGTATCAAAAACTGTGTGCAAGTGGCATGGGTGGCAGTTACGGAAGGGTGGCGTTTGTAGGGCAAAGATGGATATTGGTGACGCGTACAATCTTTTTGTCATCTATACAGATACTGTACTACGCATTGAGCGACATGCCTTACGATTAACCGTATGGTCCAAATTGTAAAGGGTATTCAGATACCGCCAACTTTTTGGGTGAGAAATTAAAAGGAAAAGTAAAGGAGAAAATGCTGATATTTCGTGCGTGCCACTCAGAACTGAAATAAAACGCAAGAAAGCTCATTGCGCTACTTCTTTCCGTGTGACACACTCTGTACTCCGCGATAGTGTGAGAGAAGTATATAAAACAACATCAAACGCCGTATCGACATGGCTAATCCTCTCTAGTCAAGTAATCTGCCCTTTAGTCACACTATAAAAACAAATCCCAACTGGCGCCGCGCACCTCGGAACCAATCAACAACCCGATTAAAAACTCACGGTGCATTGATTGAAAGGAAAAAAATAATTGCGGGTGACAAACTTTTCGCGCACGACAGACCAAACAAAAACGGTTTAAACGAGAACGGTTCGTGGGATCGGAGGAGGCACTCTTTCAAATCTTTTGGCCCAGCAGGCGCACTTCTCTTGCGCTATCAACTTTGTGCAAGTTCAAAAAGCAGGAATACAACATTTTTCTGTGGTTCAGCATTTGTCCTGCCGATTGGATTTGAACTTGGTGTTACGAAGTGGAGAAGACTCCGAAAGCGCCCATATTAACAGATGGCAGGTTTTTTTCAATTTTTACCAGCGCCCTGACACTGTTCGCGAGGTTGTGTGGAGTCTGGTCGGACGAGAAGAAATTATGGTCATACGCTACAATCACAACGCGGAGCGCGCACCCCGAATATTGACAGAGTTTTAAGAGGAGGAGGATGAGTCACGCTAGAAGGTAAGGATCAGTAAAGATGAGGTGGTTTTACTAGTCGGGGAACAGGTGCTCGAGTTTGTCAGTAATACGAGCTGCGACGAAGTTGATTGGGAAATGTACGAACTTCTCAATCTAGGCGTGTAGAGGAATGAAAACACGTGTTCTGGTGCGAGACAACTCAGATAATTCCGGATGGCGAAATAATTCTCCATCCGGAATAATCTGCGGATCTGGAGAGGAAAACGCTCCATGTGGGCAAACGAACCATTCTGTCGGACCATATGCGGTTGATTCTATTGGAAACTAGGGTTTTCATGAGCTCGCAAGTGGAGTCGCATGCAGGACTGAAAGAAATTAACAAAAAGTGGGCGTCGCAGAAGTGAATCGGCGGCGAATCGTTCTTCAACGCTGCGTTTAAACCCCTCCTTTGAAAGCTTCTCAGAAACCCTTTTCATTTGGCGTTTTTAAATTTTCAATACTGCAGTTGTGCGTAGCTTCCAAAAACAATCTTCTCGACAATACGACGATACTGTACAGGATGCCACAAAGTGGTACGGCAACTCTGGACCTCAAATGCTGTCGGAATTCTTTTCAACAAAAAGCACTGCATTCAGTTCAATCTAATTCCTGTATCTTTAGGGCAACGGAGTCTATACCATGAAATTTCCTGTCGCAGTTTAAGGAAAAATGATAGTTACATGTGAATATGTCAAGGGGAAATGAAATACTGTGCCCATACTCACATCGAAAAGGATAAAACCCCAACACGAAACAGTACAAAAAAACGATCGCGCGCTCCTTTCTCTGCTCTTCGGCGACCTCAATGCCAAGTAAGCTAATAAGACCGATGAACCCAATAAACGCAGCGCAAATATCCTCTCCTAATCCCAGCAGGTTCTCTTATTTTCCAGAAGCAAACAGACAATATATGAATTCCTTCGGAAAGCATGCAACATAAAACGTTGGGCAAATAAAATTCTTGTCGAAAACGCCAACGAAGTCATAAAGTACAAAGGACTCCTCGAAAAATCCATGGGGAAATCACTGCAAACACGATAGTTGAAAAATACTCTGTTCCTGCGATACAGTCCACTTTGCACGCATCTGGCCAACGTATGTACCGAAATTCTCTTCGAGGTCAGCGATTCCGTACCGCTCTCCGCAAAAATCATTGCATCTACGAGAGCTATAACCTTTCAAGCAGCCACAGCCAACGCTATCTATACAATTTTCGTAAAGAGTGCTGGAGCTGTGGTAACCCAAACCACCTCCTCTCCAACTGGCTAAGGACACGTCAAGTTGTAGAAATTTCAAATCGACGCTACCCAAAGGAAACAACCTACAAGCCTAACCAGAAAAAAGTTGTCGTGCGCCGCGTTCTTGAAGAGTTAGCTATGGAATTCCCAACAGATAACGGACCCACAGATGACCACGACATGGACCTATCCGAAGATGCAACAGAATAAGATGAATATGAAGAGCACTAAAAGATCTTCTCCGCACAGGAAATAGAACCTGTCGCGTCAGATGACAATCTTTCTGAAACGTTAGGCCTTTTCTCCGATCTAGCTGAACCACCTGTCACTAGCGCAGTTTACACATACGCCTCATATGTATCCGCTTCGTCAAAGACTAGGAAAAGATTCTCTTTTTACGACTTTTTCTACGGTAATGTAACGCATAAAATATTCACGTTCATTGTCCCCGTTCCCATGGACACACAAATTTCGACGGTAAACGACATACAATTCATCCTGTCCAACCAGAAAGTGTTCGGAAATACTCCGACACCATCATTCGATGGCACTTGACTTTAAATCGGAACAGAGAAACATTTCATCGGCCTAAGAGAAACCTAATTGTACGCCATGTTCGCCAACGCTCCGCTTATGCGTGAAACAACCAACAAAATATTACACTTTGGCGACGCCTGTTACCCTAGCATCGGAAAATTGCATACTTGCATACCTACAGGCAATTGAGGGTTGAAACGCTTCACAATTAACATCGTGGACTATGAAATTCCGCTACTGCTTGGACTTGACGTTCTATACCTGTACGCATCTTCGTCGATAGTTTTGGCAGCCCCGTGTGCATCAAACATAAACCCATTACATTACCTTTCGAGTGCGAACTGGATCACATTTACCTTTTTTGGAGTCTTCCGCCCATTCTAGTCTAGCAAATTCAACTTCGATAAATTCATCTGCAGTTGTTCCATACATCCGGTATAAAAAGGATAGAATTAGTTAGTCCGGCATGTCCCGATCACGCCACGCCCGAAACTCTAAATCTGACCAAACAAATCAGAAAGCACTGTGATATTGTCCGTCGCTTTTCGCGGAAAGCTTTGTCTTTCGCAGTATTTATGCCTAACGACGTACATTTCAACAACGTAATAGCTATGGACTTTTTGTACCTCCATCGCAGCCCCGAACTTCACATCTTCTACCTTCAGAAAACTTTATTTCAGCAACTTCTTTGCCCAACCTTTCTGTTCAAGCCATCTGGTACGATTTCCTAATCTGTTGGACCTAAATCTAAACAGGTTATCCAGATGAAATCAAAGTCTACTAAGGTCCAGTGTTCAATTGGAATATCTTGACCAATCTTGCGACAAGCCTTGGTATTACCATCGACCTTCCAGGTGTCACACCTCACAATTTACTCGGTGTGGTGAAACGTACCACGGTACACTCCGCCTCATCCACGAGAAAATCATATTTGACGCTTCGCAAATGTGTATGGACGCATGTATCTCGCTATCTCTTAGAAGTAAATGAACTACACGATTATTGAAGATGGCTTAGTGCCATCCGTTTTAGTGATCAGTCAACTTACGTGTTCTCATGAATAAACTCAAACGTTCCAGCCCAGAAAGAACGAATTGAAATAATATAAGCAGCAAGCCGCGAGATGGAAACAATACTCGCTCAACGACGTACCTCAACTTCTCTCCTGCGAAAATTGATATTCAAATTGCAGCAAACTTTCCGCACAGATGAGTGAATTCTTTTCTACCAAGAAAAAGAAAAGCTCAAATGGCAAGAGCCGTTCATCGTCAATAAAATCGTTGAATAAAACGAATTCATCATGGGGAAAGATGAAACTGCAGCACAGCACTCCGTTTCCCAAATTTGACCGAAAATATGAGATCCTGAATAATCCTTCAAGAACATCACAAGGCGTTTCTGTTGAAGTATATCTCCCTTACCGCAGAAAGTTTCTTTTGAAGATATTCATAGTAGCTGGCTCATACATGTTCTTCCCGTGAAAGACCCACGAGGAAACTCCATATAATTCGACAAATCCGAGTGAATCGAAGTAAACAGATGGATCTCTTTTGAAAAGTGACAAGCCACTCTACGGTCTTTATAACGCTGGTGACAATTGGAGTCGCGTAATGTCCGAAATCATCGAAAACGATCTTGGACCATCATCCTCCGCCTTAGACCCCGCCCTCAACAAGCACAAAATGAAATCCGAAATCGATGGTACTGTTTACGTCTACGTAGAAGACTCCATTTTTGCTAGCTAAAAACTCCTTTTAGATTCATTATGACCAAAGGCTAAAAAGTCCGAAGTAGATTATGTTCTGTTCTTAACCGGCCCAGGGTCCAAATAAATCCTAATTTTATCCAATTTAGTTAGTCACATTCCTTCACTTTTAATTGATATTTACGATATGATTCAATCAACTTCCTGCAAATCCAAATTTGGGTACTCATAAATACGCCCCTGGTTCTTAAGGTAATAAAATATTGAAACTTTTCACAGGAAGAAGAAGGCGGAGAAGAAAAAGGTCCACTACCCGTTTCGATTCCGCATGGCACAGCATGACAGTACCGAGCATTGTAGCGAGGATAGGTCCAGGATAGAAGAATGCTTCGACGATATGGTGAAACAGCAGATCAAGTTTGAGCTTCAGTGCCAACGTTCCCTTGGACGCGCCTATAGATGCCTATGTAGGAACTGCAGGAGCTATGAGCATCGTTTCCCCAGTTGATCGTGGTCCTAAAGGGAGCCGCACAAATGTCTTACGGCTCTTTACTATCAAATAATTTTTTTAAATGGAAGCTGGTGCTACAAATTGTATACTTACCCGTTAGTATGAAGGTCTACCAGCTAAGGCAGTGAGGCTTGATCTACTCAGACAGATGCTCATTAGAACATAACATTAAAACGAAAATTTATAGATATCTGGAAAGAGAGAGACGAAAATTTGATATCATCTTTTTCTTCTGCATACTACTACGCTGAAAGAGCTCGTGGCATTAGAAGCAAGATCCGGTGGAAGTGCTATCGTTCTGGAAGCGTCAGAATTTCAACCACGAATTCATGCCCCCCAAACCGTTAAACCCTGTAGCTAGTGCTTGTATTGTTCATGAACTGACGATTATACTGGGAATATCACGGCTGATGACGGCAATTGTCTTGAAAGAGCTTTTAAAATTGTCTATACATCAAAATGACATGCTTCGTCCTCAAACAGATGTATTCGAGCGCATTTTGTACCATGCTCCTCGAAAAATAAACAGTCAATAAAGTTTTCTTGTGATATTCTTGCTTTTAATCAGTGACCGTTGATACTATTCTAGTAATTCTTAAAGGTGACTGACTATATGTGACTGCATAACCATTTTTTGAGTTGCTAAGTGACTAAGGAGTCACTGAGTTAGTTAGTCACAAATGCGCCCCTGGTCTGCCGGCTAATTCAGTGATGCTTGATATACTCAAAGAGAGATGCTCATTAGAGAAAAAAATGAAACGAAAAATTTGAAGATATCTGGAAGGAGACGGAAGTAGGAAGAAGTCGCGAGGAAAACGGTTGAAGAAGATTCTGGGTTTACTGCTCTCAGAGCGTCCCTTCTATCTCTCTAGACGATAATTGGTTTATCTCACATAGAAGGATATTGAACGCTATGCAAGAAATACACATTTTGATCTGGCTATGCATGAGCGGGTAGATGGAGAAGGAAACTAAGCATGGCCGATAAGAAGAGGGCGGAGGCAGACTCCAGAGGTCTTTAAGTAATGTGCGCCTCACCGTCCGTACATGGCGAGGTTGTGTGACAGGCTTGCGCAATATTTTTTAGCTTAGAGTGAGTGTGTAATACAGTTTGGAAGCTCGCCCTTCCCCGTAACTTTTGACAGGCGAAACACGAGTGTTCACATATCCGTAAATTTCAACGAACTATTCGAGAGTGCCACACGAAAGCATTGTAATATATTAATTTTTATATTCGCAAAATTATTTCATGAAAATTTCTATAAGGACTGAAGCAAGAACGCTACAAGTTGCGGCGCAGAAAGTGTCTCCTTTTAAGTAGCCGTGATTTTGATGCAAAACAAAGTACTCTTTTCCATTATATTGATTTCTTTAGGTAACATAAACAAGTCATATCGTCAATTATTTCAATTCGATTGTCTTCCGAATTTTGAGGTTGAAATTGTTCGCCATTTTATATTGAGAAGCGGGCAATCTACATCTTAAAACACCTTAAAACTTTTTGCCAAATAACTTTCTGCTACTTAGAAAATGCTGGGAAAAGAGGGAGTAATAAAATTTAAAATAGTTGTACCATCCCGAGTATATTAGATTTCCATTAATTTTACAATAAAATGAAGGACTTTTGTACATCTTCTTGAAGAAGTGTTAAGATTTGTTAATTTACTATATTTTAACCGAGAGATGTGAAAGTCTTTTGCAGTTCAATACAGACTATCTATCTAGGGCTGCTATAAAGCAACAATGTAGGTAGCCTGCACAGCATAAATTCGGCGAATTCGTATCAACTATTTTGGATTTTGCAATTAACTATTTTGAATATACTTAAGAGGTTGGAATTAAGCAACTGGTAAAACATTCATAATATTTTTTTTATTGTTTAATGATAACGATTTAAGTGCAAGTTAATCCTTAAGTATAATTTTAATTAAAATTTAATACTTAAGTATAATTTTTTGTTGAATTTGACGCAATTTAAATTTTTTGTACAATTAAATATTTAATACTAATTTAACATACTTTTTATTGTAATATACGACAATCGTATGCCAATGTCGACTAAAGTCAACTCCGCAGAAGGTACGTGCGTGCTCCGTAGCTGTATACGGGGCACGCTAAAGAGTGGCTGCTGTACTAGACGCTATAAACCCCCGCAGAGAAAGTGACAACCGTACAATACGACTTGTACAGAGTTGCACATGGGACTTTTCTTGTTGCTACTGCTGGTTCTGCCGTTGCTGTTGTTTCTTGCGTTGCGGGCACGACAAAAAAAGGCCCAAAAGGATCTTGTGCAGGCAGCACTACCTAATGATGCGAGGGCTGTAGCACGGTTTAAGAGCGTCACCAACTACGCAGAGTTCCGAGATTATTACAATAATGAGATAACGCAGAACGTTTTCGTACAGATAGATGATTTATTGAAGGAAAAGATAGCGAGTACTGCTCCACATGGAAAGCGGATAAGTTGTGGCAACCCGAGATCAGCACAAATGTGTGAAAAAAGAGAGTCGGAAACAAAGAGAAACGGAGAATGAATGGTTGCCTTTCTCCGAAGCCCGCGCACAGTTTTCCACCAGGTCTCCAGGTCTCCAGGTCTCCAGGTCTCCACACTATTCACTTTTTTCTTTCTAACCTTCCCCTTCCTACGCATCTCACCCCATAAAAGCGAGAAAGGGCATGCCAACGCTTTAGCCACAGACACGTGCGCCCTTGTAAGCCGAGTGGCACACAGTACCGTCCTCACAACGCGACTCCTTGCAATACGGGATGCAAGGCTTGTCGCACTGCCAACCCGAGAAGAAGTTCGAAGCGCCCTTCTTCCTGCAAAAAGCATCGTAGTTCGAATCAAGTGTGCACTTCTTGGCCGACTGGTTGGGGCAG
>JAVCKV010394572.1:0-12883 GCA_032274145.1 Herpochondria borealis | reverse complement strand
CACTCGAGCGTCTCTTCTCGTGGCCTCGTCGAGAAGTTCCCAGAATTCCTTCGTATGATGACCAGTCGCTCCCGACAGAGCAGCTAATGCCACTCGAGCGTCTCTTCTCGTGGCCTCGTCGAGAAGTTCCCAGAATTCCTTCGTATGATGACCAGTCGCTCCCGACAGAGCAGCTAATGCCACTCGAGCGTCTCTTCTCGTGGCCTCGTCGAGAAGTTCCCAGAATTCCTTCGTATGATGACCAGTCGCTCCCGACATTGCGGCAAATACCACTGGAGCGTTCTTTCTTGTGCCCTCGTCAAGAAGCGACCAGAGCTCCTTGGTCTGAGCAAACGTTGACGTACGCTTGAACGCTTTGACAAGCAATTCCCTGTCCTTGATGAGATCAGTTCCAGCGAATCTCTTTGGATTAACGTTGCAGGACATGGCAGCTAAAACTACATCATGATCCGCAATCCACTGAGTGTCCTGAAGCCGATCCAGCATCTGCGAAGCTTCGCCAGCATACACACTCTTGGAATCAAATGATTTTAAGATGAAATACTTGACGAGATCATCCTCCGAGTCTGTATCCGAGTCTGTATCCGAGTCTGTACCGTTGTCTTCCTCGTCTTCATTTTCTTCCGACTGACTCTCTTGGCACTCAACGACAACATCCTCCTTCTCTTCCACCTCCTCCTCCTCGGATTCAGACTCGGATGCTTCTGCAGCATAGCATTGTCGCTTTGGTTTGGAGCCGTCGGCGACTTCAGCTGCAGCACGCTTGCTTCTCGTTGTCATCGTAACGTTGTTGCTTTTAAAGTGAACAGAGCATACGTATGTGATTTCGGGTTTTGCTGTAACAGTAAACTGATTTTCAAATGATCGTCCTGGCGTGCATGGCTCACTCGGATCTCGTTCTGGTTGCAACAACCCACTAGAACTTCTCGAATTTCGTATTGTCGATTGACTGGTACCCACTCCGTCCTGACTGTGCCGCACCTTTCGCTTGACAGGGAATCTAGCGCAGAGAAGCAAGGGTCAAGCATTACCCATCATGGGTTGCTGAATTGAGCTTGCCTTATTGGGCTTAGTATGATGAGATTCTAATTATCGTGCCACAGGCTCTTGGTCGCCTGTCACTCCCATTACGGTTGCATTCCATCTACTTCACGCTCTTTGGTGTTAGAGCGCCAATACTTGCTTTGGTCACTTTTCTGTGCAATATAGTTGCAAATGCTGCCGTAATATGGTCCTCCTCTTCAGAGTAAAAACGTTGCAGTCTATCCTATACGCGCCCCACCATCAATACGCTTGATCGCCTCGCTCCAGTAGGAGCTAACGTAGACCAAAGCCCTTGTAGATTGTCGACACGTGATGGCACTAGTGTTGTCAGTACATAGTTGTACTGCAGCAAAATATTCGAGACACATCAACATCAGTGACTCTGGGTGGAACTGTTTTTCGGTTTCCGTCAACGCAGCGACTGTTCCAAAGTTGTCGATGATCAGATTCCGTCACGTAGAATCGATGGTCCACCAAGACACTCTGGCTGTTCCATGACATGCCAAAGAGCGCTGTATCATTGTTGGTAGTCGCCTGCTTTGTGTTTTCGGGGTGTAAACAGACAATCCACTCTTCATAGGTCCCTTGCGGGTGACACTCGATGAATTCTTGCAAATGCGTAGAAATCACCTCCAGCCCAGCTGCTTCGGATTCTCGTACCACAGTCTTGCGCTCTTGCTCCTCTACAATGTCTCGACTTATTCGATGGATTCTATCTTTGCTCTGCTGGACTTGAGGAGGGGCATTAATCTTCTTCCCTCGTCTCTTATTCACCGTTTCGCGAATCTGAAGTTTCTCGTTTATCCTGTCTCCAACCTTGATCAGTTCTCTTCCGATTGCTACAGTGTCAATTATCATGTTCTGTCTTTTCTTTCGTTTCGTCGCCGTCGTTGTATCCTGCGAGTTGTTGTTGTTGAATGTCTCTTTGCTCTTGTTGTGTGATGCTTGCTCCATGTTTCGGTTGAAAGGTGCACCATCACATGGAGTGCAACGGAAAGGGGAATCGTGAGTGGACATTTTTCACAGGATATATGTTTATTGGAGCTTGTAACTCGCACCAGACACGACTTAAACTGCTGCCAACGGACAGTGCTAGTACTTGTATAACTGCACCAGGTAGCCGGTAAAGGTTGCTAGTTTTTAGTTGTTTGTGCTCGTTCATCTCTCTCCTCTTGGGAATCTTTACATCACATACGGGGTCGGAAAGTCAGACATATGCTTAATGAACCAATCAACGATTCGCCAATCAACGCCTCACATTCTTGACACCTGCTTCCCCCCGACACAGACAGGTATATGTAGAACCTGCAAATCACGTTGCTGCGTATACAGCATGCATCTCGATGCCGGCGGTACAACAAGGGCATTTTACATCACGGGTGCATGCACAAAAACATATGCAATATGGTAGTAGAACCAACGGGCTTGCATGGGCTGGTTCCGATTGTTCTTCTGAGTGACTTGACGCAGGACAAGGGGAAGCTGATCGAGATCCAACAAGTGGAGAAAATGGTTATTCCCGAATGGGACTTGGGAATCTATCCATCCGTTTTCTCCCACATTGTCGTCGGTGGATCAAGTGAATTCTTCATTGGAAATCAGGGAAGCTCCAACTCAAGAAACACTGGGATGGTCATGGAGGCCTTTGGCAAAGACGTCTCGACAACATTTCAAAGAGCGACAAGGGTACATGGACAGCAGTACCTCTTCATCATCCATATTCTTGGGAGTGGGGAGTAAATTGAGGAATTTCGTCATTGTAAGTGTACGAACTCCATTTGTTAAGAATAACAATCGCACGCTGCTTTTCCATCTCGCCATGCTTCTCTTAGTCGCACCATGAGATATCATGGACCCAAGGATGAGGGTACAGTAGCTACTGTACCTATCATATACTTGTCGCGTCGGGGCTGGCTATCATTCTGATGCAGGCAGTAAGAAGAGCGGGGGTGCCGAAAGACACGCTTTCGGCAGTTCACCACGATACTCCAGCCATTCCATGTACAGTATGTGCCATTCACATCAAGGTACCGAGATTTGTCTTCTTTTTCTTGTCGTTTCTCATCTTCTCGCCTCTGATACGCCGCGTCCGCAAACTTCTCAAGGTGTTGGTTTTCCGCTCGTATCCTTCTTGCCTCTTCGGCGTCGCTCCGAGAATGGTGCAAGAGAAAAGTGGCTCCGACAGCACTGCCAGCACTGCGTTCGTAGACAGTCGCTGAAAGATACTCCCCCGTTGGCACTCCATAAAGAAAACTAGACTCGGCCCCGAATGTCCATTCCCTGTCCAGCAAGTCCTTGTACGCGGTGCCGCGTCGAGGCTCTCGCCATCTCGTGGAGGTCTGCAACGTCACGACAATGCTTGGCACTCCACGTGGCCGAGGTGCAACACCGTGCAGATTCAGCGACCCCCAAAAGAAATTATCGCTGGCGTTTTTCGATTCACCCTGGTACATGGAAACCTGCACGGATGTTTGGTTGTCCACGCACGTCGTGAAAGTAGCTTCCTGAAGTAAGCGCTTCGGTGGGAAATGTGGGCGATTGTGCCGTTGGGCAGCTCGACACCTTTGCTCAGAACGTGAAGGGTCAGCCAGCCCCGAGCAAAAGGTAGTAGTAGGGCCGCCAACACTAGTGATGGCAATAACAGTGTTAGTGGACAAAATAACGCCAACATGCTTGCTTGTGACGAAGAGGAGTGAGAAATAAGATTGCTAATACCGAGTCGTCGGATGACGGCCAGTTGCTCTACGGTAGCCATGACGGTAGCAGTATTCTTGCTAGAAATCGTTGCCCATTTCTCACGGAGCCGATGGGATTATGGTGTCCTTTCCTCAAGCATCGATCTATCGTGCAGCTGAGCAAATCCAACTCGAGCCCCAAGCGAATCCGGACACTCTTCAATAGCCTGCTTGGTCATGCGCTCAGAGTGCCAAGATCAATCCGCCCTATCCATGTCAGCTCATGCGACCGTGGGATTGGAGTACGTACGTTACGTATAGAGATGCGATCGATGCGTTCCGTTGACTTGTTCGTGTCCTGAACTGAACTTCCGTTTGTGTTCTGAATCAAAGCGATAATAACCCGGATATATAAGTTGGTCAGGACTGTGGTACATCTTCTACTGGAAGGACCCGGCTGTAGGATCAAGCATGACCAAGAGCAAATAATGAGACCATCTTGTCCTGTAGGCGACTGTTGAAAGGTTACCATAAGGTTGAGTCTTCCATCCAGACGGATGAACATGGAATGTATAGCTCCCGAAGAGTGGGTCTCACATTTTGAACAACATCCAAACAATTCAGTCTCACTGAAAAGAGCACCAGGAAACATGAAGCTTAAAGTACACCATTTCGAATACCAGCTAGACATCCCAAAGTCCGATGTGCGTTCCATAGTAACCGACGTAATGCGAAAGGAATGCAAATCCAATAATGCCGAGGATCAACTGCGAAAGTATCTCCGAGAGGCGACGCCAAGCGATAGGCGGCAATGGGCTGCCTGGATCCACGTCTGGCTAACCACGAACAGCTACTTCTATTTCGCAGCGATGGTGGACCCTCCAGAATGGTGCGAGATCGAGAACGACGATACGCTGTATTTGGTGTATAAACACTGCCAACATGATGTTCCTGACGGGAGTGGAAAGTATCAATGTGCAGCTTGTCAAGGACTGCACAAGACCTGCTACAGACTGTGGGGAAATGATCGTTTTGCGCCAGTCTCCAACTACCGCGGTTCTTCACCACAGCCCATATCTTGTGGCAGTACAAGTCCACAATGCGTACTCTCTCTTAGTGCTGAAGATGAGTACGGTGAAATCCCATACGATGGATCGACTTCTCCAATCAACGAGGCGGACTACAATGCGTTGGGCGCTTGCATTGATGCCGCCATTCAACGCCGCTTGCGTTGACTGTCTGAAGAAGATGCCCGGGATGCAATCTACGCCGAACCTAGTCAATCACGATGGTATCCTATACAACTATGATACGCAAGCGATTGTATGCACATACGTAGTATATTCGATAATTAGTAACCAGTCAAAACCTCTAGAGTCCTTCATTGCATCGCTCAATCCGAGTTGCCATCATGGATCTGCGTCCTGCCTATTGTGTATGCATGTTGAAGAGTACAAGGTGCGACATCATCGTCGGAACTCAAAGATAGCACGGAAACACCTTTATCACACTCGCAGCGCGACTGTTCAATGCAATTTCACGAGCAGGTAACCTTCGCGCCATCTTGGTAACCATTGCAGTAGCATCTACTGTTCTGTCCATGATTCTTGACCATGAGACGAGACTTTCTTGATCGCAACACGTCTACTCTGATATCAACTTTCATGATGACCTGGTACATTAGTGTTATAGGTGGTCGCTGAGCGCTGCCTCAGACGAACAATAAAGCGAGAGAGAAGGAGTTGTTCCCGATTTCATCAACTGCGTGGGAGAAGATTGTGAAGCACCCATAACGATGACAACCGGCAAGTAACGATGCGTGTTTCTGGTCGTAGAGACACACCCAACGATAGAGTCGTGGCGCAAGTCCTCGGTTCGGTTCGCCCAAGTCGACTCCATCGCTTGAATCATCCTCCATCAAGTCATTGGGTTTGAAGAGGACAATTCGAAACTAGGTTTTGGTTGATTCTCCTCCATACCGTATGTGTGGCTCTCGAGTGAGCTTCACGGACAAGGTTCGACTTCTCAGACACGTGTTTGTTCTCCAGGGAATCAACAGCTTTCGATACACATAGATACTAACTATGAGAGTCACTCAGCTCTTCAGTATAGTGTGCTTGATGGTGCCAATCTTCTGTCTATCTAGTGTGGGGAGAGAGCGCTGTCAGTGTTGAACAGGTGGTGCCGGAGAAGAAGCTATTACATTCGTTATGTACAATTCACTTGTCAGACGTGCACTTAGCTTCTGAAGAGCTTCCGATCTACAGCTTGGGGAAGATTCTACGAAGCGTTCGCAATCGTCTTCCTGTACGTTTGACTCGCAATTTCATTCTTGAAGGTGCTCCTGGTCGTGCTGATGCCTTGTTCAAAGTCACGCGATCATCACTGCTCTTGCTGCCAGCATCTGACTTGCCCGCATATTGCGCCAGATTGCTTCGAACTTTCCAATACGATGTCATGAACTCATTCATGGATCGTTCAAAGTCATCAAATCGATCCTTTTCCAAATACGACCGGGGCAGATCGAATTGAATCGTGAGTGCGTTGTTGTCCGACCAATTGATGTGACCCTTGCAAAGGTCTCTTCGACATTCGGACAAGAGTTCATTGAGCGTTGCAAAGTCATCCACCAGTTCTTCCTTCATTTCGTAAACAGTCGTGGCAAGGGTAAAGGTGTCGGGGGATGTGACACAAAAGTGCACCACAACGTGACAGTGCGCGAAGAAACACGATCCATCGCAGGACTGCTCGGACAGGGTGCTTGATCCGAAACTGCCTGATACAATGTAGAGATGATCCAAATGAGATGATAGCTTGGATCGACACAATTCGTCGTACATCCTTTGTCTTTCGGTTGATCGGTTGCAAGGCTCGACTTGGGGTGCTACTTGATGTTGCTTGGTGCTTGGATCGGCTTGCTTGTTTGAATTTTGTGAGAACCTGCTATTTTGTGGCCGCCCGTGAACAAAATTCCATACTTGTCGTTTAGTATAACGGTAGTGTAGCGGATACCGTTTCCGAAGCAACAGTAGCTCGGCTATCCTCCAACATCCAAACAGGCGTAGCAACCCACGCCAAGGAGCCTTAGCATAGGAGGCTATGCATGCAACATCTACCACACTCTATCACACGCTGTGAGGTAAGGCGATCGCGGTGGGTTCCATGTTTCAACAAACTACTCGAGAGAGAAGTTTCTCGGTCCGCACTTTTCACCAGTTGGATCTCAACGTCCTCTCCTTCTTATTGTTTGGTCCGATCCATACGCATACAGTGTACATACAAGTCAAGCAACCAAGTAAGCAAGTAAGGTCAACTATGCATGTCAGGCTGTGGTCGGTCACTGCGTGTTGGCATGCCGTTCACCTCGGCCATGACGAGGCGAGTCAGGATTTGAAACACACTTCCAAGTCCTGTAGCTTCACCTCTTTCGAGAAGCAGCAGGGAGAACATTCATAATGTTTTTTTAAATCTGACACGGTACCATGGACGTATCATCTAAGCGCGACAGCGTTCGTCGGTCTTGGTCACCTCTTAGACAAGTTGGTTCACCATGTGTATCTCCAACTTCGTCGCCACATGCACTCTTCTTCCACGGTGCCTGTTGGGTCAAGCTCTATCAGAGAACTCGTGATTCTCTTTTCATTGACACGGCATTTGGACTTTCCGCAGATCAATGGCAATTTATCTCTCGAAATAGGCTCGATAGCCTGCGGACAGCTCAGAACCATTTATGTATATCAAACTGTTATATATATCCTTATACAGTGCTTTTCGAAAAGCTATGTGAATGTGCAAGCTTCCTGAATATGGAAGCATATTATATAGTGTGTCTCCGAATCTCTCGCCATCATGTAGTCGTTCTGTTCCTCATTCCTCCGTATGCTTCTTCTCCATATCAATCATCATCCTACTAGTGGTAAGCAGAGAATCAACCGTCGTCTGAGGGCCACCCTTCATGCTAGGTCCAACTTGTTGCCCTCTGTGGTACCAAGCATAGTATGGCAATTCAAGAGCGTCTTGCTGTGGGCATTGGTTGACAGCGCAATCGATCTCTCCCACAACCAGATTATTGAGATTGGACTGATGGTGAGCTCTGTGTGCAAACTCGTGCCACGTAGGACGGAAGGAGGCGCCGTTTGAGAGTCGCGAAGAAGTGAAAGAGACAAGGACGTTCTCGGCAGCGTCCCACAACTTCTCAATATTCTTTGCTCGAACAGCATACTCGACTTCGAGATCCCATGTGCTACCCACCCGACTGTCATCTTCAACCATCTCAGCGAGGTGAGTCGATGTCACACCTAGCCTATTTGGTTTTCTGTCAAGCTCGTCGTCGTCGTAAGCAGCATATTCGGGGCCATCTCGTTGTGGCGATGGAACACCTTCGGGGTCATCTCGTTGTGGCGATGGAACACCTTCGAGGTCATCTCGTTGTGGCGGTGGAACACCTTCGGGGTCATCTCGTTGTGGCGGTGGAACACCTACACCTTCATCTTCCCCAAACCCGACATCAAAATTGTCGTTCCCCATCCACTCTTCCCGCTCTAGTCTAAACCCGAAGCTCTCCGTCCGAACTTTGGCACCTGATGGGCTATATAGTTGCCCACCGGCAGAGCGACCAGGATGTGACCTCTCTGTCACCTCATCACGAGACACGGCATCCTCCTCCTCTTCGAGAGTGTCGTAACTTCCTGATGCCCTGTTGCTGCTTCGAAGCGTGGGAAGTTTCTGCCTTGTCGCGTCCCCAATCTTGGCTCTGGCGGCTCCAGTCATTGGGGCTCTTTTCATGTTGGATCCTTCACCATCGAATGGAAGACCATAGTCCTGCTCCACATGCTTCACGACGTGTTGGCGTATGACAACGAGCGTGCGATCCCCGCGGTGATCAGGTTCAATGGCCTCGCCGTCAATGAACAAGCGAATGGTAGGATACGCCTGGATAGAATGTTTGCGGCATACATCCGCATCCTTATCGCAGTCAACACGAAGAATCGTAACGGATCGAAAGCCTTCCTTCACGAGATGGTCCCAAGTTGGATTGAGCTTCTTGCACCATCCACACCATGGCGCCATAAAGTCCACCAAGATGTATTTGTCTCCTCTCGAGAGCGCATCTTGCAAGCTTGGGGCAAAGCTTCCCTCTCCTTGCTCGATATGAGCAGGAGGCGGCAACGTTTGCGGTGGCGATGGAACAAAGGAGTCGTGCTCGTCGTTAGCACCAACAAGGGGTGTAGCAGCAGCAGTAACAGTAGATGTAGTCTCCTGTACTCTACGATCGCGATGAATGGATAATTCAAGAAAGTCTTCGAGAGAACGCAAGGTGCGTTCGCCGGTGTAGTCCTGAGCCTTTCCTCCTACACCATAGAGGCGTAGTGTTGGGTAGGCATAGACGCTCTCTTCATGGCAAAGTTCCTTGTAGACTTCACAATTGACCTCCACAAAGGCAACTTCATTTTGAACAAGTAAAAACTCATTCTCCAAGAGACTGCTCCAGGTGTGACGGAACTTTTGAGACCACTCGCACCAGTGCACATAGTAGTTGACAAAGACATACTTGTTCTCACTCAAGACCTGCGAGAATGTAATGCCATCTGGAAACATGATAACGTCCTTAGGACGTTCATTCGCTTCTGGGGTGATATCTTGCATTTCGCGAACAACAAGGTTCGAAGATGGTACCGGAACATCAAGTTGGTTTAATACATATACAGCCCGCGGTTCAGTTACAATCCTTGCTGATGCACGATGGGGTACGCTAGTAATCGTAGTAGCAGTAGTAGTAGATGCCCCTCCCATCAGAACAAACAAGAGCACGACTACACCCCAGACGAGGAATGCGAGAAACATGACTTTCTTTGCAATCTCTGGTGTGTTCTCAAACTCCTCCCAGAGCAACCCAATTTCTTTGTTGAGCCCCGATTTGAAGTTCTTTGCCTCTTCTTCTTCGTCCTCCTCCTCCGGCTCGAACGGGACACCTTCAAAGGCGTGCATCGTATCCAACTCTTCGTCAGCAATCATGCTAGTCGTCTCACCTATCAATTTGAGAGAGCTTCAAGAAAGTTGTTGCTGCTGTTCGTCGCAATGAATCTTTGCATCGCGTAAAAGAGGTCTGTCAACAGAATTTGGATGTAGGTCCTGACGCCATTGTTTGGTACAAAACTTGTGTAGGATTCTACGAGACGAACAAGATCGAATTCAATCGTGTTTGATCTGCGTTAACAGGCCGTTTCAAAGTGGATGGCATGATTGATTCATTCCTTTGAGGTTGCTACACTCCTGATTACCAATCTGCAGGCCCCTGAGGCTCCGACAACAACGTGCCACGTGCGAGTGGCAGGTGGAGCCACAACATATCCAAATCTAGAGGGTAATGCTTCTCCTAGTAGTGAGGGTGCATCCGAAATCGGAGAGGGTTTCTCAGACTCACAAAATATTGAGGTGAAGAGCACCAGCAAGTACTTCTATAATATCAAATACTCAAAGACTTAGAATGCACAATCAGAAAGATGGGCTCTAGGTATCAAAGCCCCTGTCCTTGTCCGTGCACAACATAGTCATGGTAGACGCACAGCCAGTGTAAAACACTGTAACATTGAGTACACCAATCTTTTAAAAGTACTATGTCGAGTTCATGATACTAAAGAAAGTGTCAACTGCTTGCGTTGGGGAAAGTTCGGCTCTGTCAACACCATCAAATAGAGGATGCACCAGGAGTGTGCATAATAGGACTTCACAAAGATCCATAATTGTTGTCGCTCATGATGACCTGAGAGAAGGAAACACATGATGGCTAGAGTTGTATGTAGTTTGCATTGTCTTACCTCCTAATAAATACAGTAAATCCTTACCTGGTACTCATGTTGAGTTATCTACAATCATACCCGGATATTATTTATAATCAAAATTATTCGTTCACAAGGATAACATACCCCCTTATTTACAATCATGCCCAAATGTAGCCACTCCCTACAGAATTTCTAACACTAACACTACCCTTCATGCAATGATTGGCACCATGACAATGGTGCAAAGGATAGAGAGTGTTAAAGGGGCTCTCGCCTCAGCCAAGATAGCTCCAATGCTGTTGCTGACAGAGGGGAAAGCCCTAGGAGTGGTGCCTCAGTTGCACCTAGGTTGTACACATCTTGAACCAACAATCTGGACCTCTCATAGAAATGTCATAGAATTTGATTGTAGATAAGGCAAGTTTTTGATTGTAGATAAGTATGGCCAACATGTAATTTGGTCAGTAAGAAGATGTCTATTTGCTGGCCATACTTATCTACAATCAAAAACTCACCGTATCTACATTTCTATGGTCCCCTTGGTATGTCGTCCTGCCCCAGGGCATGTATTGGCTCAAGAGCAATGGAGCCATTTGGGCTGAGGTGAGAGCCCTTGCATCCTCTCTATCCTCTGTCATCGTGCTAATCACTGCATGAAGGGTAGTGTTAGTGTTAGAAATTCCACAGGGAGTGGGTACTAGATCCAGGTAATTTTGTAAAATATAAAGGAAAATAGGGTTTTGCACACCTTATGGTGTGCCAGGTATAGAGGATATGTTCTCTATATATCTTCTTGCAGTAGTATCAAGTTGGACAACTCCTTGCTTTCACTGTGTTAATTGTTGTACCTGCTGGTACTTGCTGGAAAACATAGAGACTCTTTATACTGTGCTCATACTGGTACCAACCAGACAACTGTTACAAGTTCGGTCTGCACAACTGAATGTAGCCTAGATAGCAGCCCCCCATGTGTTACAGGATGAGGGACAACAACAACTCAGAGCCACAACAACATGGATAGCATTCTTGGACAAAATCAAAGGTGTGGAGACACACTAAGCAACAGAGGAATTCGTGGTAATGGTGATATGGAAATTCTAACGGCAACAGCCATGCACAGACATCCAAGAGAAGCAGCAAGTCCAAAGGAAGAATAGTACTTGCCATATGGCAGCGACAAGTACAATATAGCTAAGGAGGAGCATATTTCATAGCAACAGACATGTTACGGAGCGCCTTGTTTCATATACTACCATTCTTCGTTTTTAAGTATAGTTATCCATTAAAGAAAATACACCTGGGTACACCTCTAGTATATCAAAGTGGTACTTCTGAGATTATAATTCTTATTGTGTACTGTAAGAGGGGACATATCTGTGTAACTAACCATCAGTAATTGATTCTCTGTGCATCCCTCTCCTGTTTGAAACCTGAGGTGTGGGAGAGAAGAGAAATGAGTGAGTACGCCTGATGTATCAACATTTTCATATCTCATTCACTCACCCCTTCTTCTTTTTCAACTCGCGTTCAGAGATCGATTCTTGATGTATCTGCAGACTCATTGCAACCTGGGGCATAGAGGAAAAGTACAAAGGAGGTGAGTACAAGCCATGCATTAAAGCAGCAAAAATGTCGCCAAATTTTGATCCATCAAAAGTACGCTTCGTTTGCACTCGCCTCTTTTCTTTCGGAACCCTCATTTACATTTCAAATGTTGGTGTATCGGAGGCCTGTGTGATGCCTGTGGAGTGGACAATATAGGAAAAGGAAGAGGTGAGAAGACATGAACGTGCTGGTTGCAGCAGAAAACATGTTGAATTTTCTGTCACATTGACTTACTGCTTCGATCACCAATCCACTCCTATCGAAATATCAAGAATGGAGAGAAAGTATGGCTAGCACTCTCTTTTGTTTGAAACGATGAGGAAAGGATCAAGTTCTTAACTTTTCTGTACTTAGTAGGTGTCTGTGACTTTGATGGCAAAGTTAGTTCAAGATTGATGCAAAGGTGTGTGTACACATACAAAAGTGGTATAGGCCTCTACCGTCTACTTTTGGGCCCTGAACGAGGATTTTGAATATAAATCACCTCTGGGTATGATTGTATGTAAGGTGCACACGCTGGATATGACTATGACCCACAACATTGTGATAGAGGTTAAATAATGTCCAAGAAACAGGTTCAGGTTGATAAATATTACAAAATATCTAAGCTACTTCCGGAACATGCCCGAGGAAATCGTTTAGAGAGAAACTCGGTACTACCTTGAACTAAAATGACTGTTTTGCCTTGGTCTACATGGATCAGACAAGTCCCAAGCAGTACAAAGAACATCCAGATGTTCGGTGCTGTCTGATTGGCTCGTCATCATCATGCCTCAA
>JAVCKV010394571.1:0-39835 GCA_032274145.1 Herpochondria borealis | reverse complement strand
ATGATGTCGTAGTACTCTTGGTAGGTTTTGTACTTCGCCTTCATCAGGTCTTCGAGCTGCAAGGTTGAGTGTACGATCGCCTCGCCTTGGCGGATGGTGTCTTCCATTGCTTTGACTTGATCGATGACTTCTTGAACACCAGGAACATCCTGTATATCTGCATTTGTTATGGTCAACCTAGCAAGTTCTTCATACTCTCTTATATATTTTGTCGCTTCCTGAATTGCAGCGTTGATAGCGCTAATAGTTGTTAAGATTCCTCCGTTAGCGATTTGTGTCGTGTTGGTTGCGATATCACCTGGACGAGCAGATTCTGACAGGGTTACACCACCTACAAGCAATAAAACTAGAATATAATTTCTCATAGTTGCACTTCTCGTATCAATCTCGATTCGAATATTGTCGTAGTCCCTGGATTATTTCTTGAACGAACTAAATCCATGTAGCCCTGATCAGAAACTCGGAATTGATCCGCAACCGGAACGCCACCAGCTAACAAGTAAATCTGAAAGGCCTGAACAGATTCATCACCGAAATAAGGTCCTCTAGTAGGATCGAACTCATGCCCAGTCGGCCGCAGTAGAATCGGAAAACCAATTACATTCAGCACTTCTTGATCGCCGACAGAATCATTTGGATCATCGATTTGATAGATACGATTATCATCCTCCCGGCATTGGGCAGCAGCTGGGTCAGATGACTCGGCTATATAGAACTGGGTAGGTATCGCATTTAGCTGGAGTTTCAGGAAGCACCTATTTAACAACGGTTCCCCACTAATCGTTATCGACGTATCCCAATGACAATTATTGACTTCACTACCACTGGCATCGTTTATCTGTTGGAACTCAATATTGCCTTTATAGGTTCCGATTATTTTTTTGTAATAAGGTTGTTCACACCAATTGCCATTTGAAGCTCCGGCTGCTGCACTCGGGCTTGATGAACTATTACAACTGGTTAACAGCGCTAATAGTATGATTGATGTCCACGCCCTGCTTTTCATGGTTGATACACCGCTTCATTACCGAACACCTGTCGATCAGGTATGGGGTGTAACTCTTTGCGGTACTGTGATGATAGAGACTGTTGATAATTGCGCTCAGCGTGCGCTTTGGCCATGTCATTGCCCATCATGAATCCCAGCGCGTTTTGTTGCGAGGTGATATCCACCCAGGCTTGCCCTGAGAGTGATGCGCCCATGTTCCGCAATTCCATTTGTTGCATGCGACCAACCGAGTCACGGCTTTTCTGATTGCGTTCAGTGAGTTCATCCACATCCGATAGATACGGCTGCGTGTTATTGGCTGCGATTTGCGCAGGCGTCCGAAAGAACAATTCACCAAGCAGACTTTTGGCATTGCCTTGGGTCGCCATCAACGTATCGCGTACGGTGGCGTTGACCGTGTCGTCCATCAGTGCGTATTGCTGACTCCACGCATCGGCTTTCATGATGGGGTTGGTGATCATTTGCGCGAACGATGCATAACGCTGGTCGTATTGCGTCACCACATCATGAGGTGCAAGGTTGTGCGAGAGCGTATCGGCACTGCTAAACCCCTCCCTGAATCGCTGCACATCATCCGCGACATCGCCCCACACCTCACCGACCAGTCTGTATTGATTCAGTAAGATTGCTTCGATCTGTTGTGCGCGTGTATCCAGTGCTTGGATGGTTTGGAAATCGATCAACAGTTCACTGCTGGTTGGGCATTGACGGGTGCCAACCGGATAACCTAAGGCATTGGCGGTGGCGTCAGAGACCGTCCACACCACCGTGCAAATAATGTCGGTGTAAATCGGTTTTAAACTCCATGGGTCATTGGCCAGTATGGCCGCGGTGTTGGCAATTTGCGTCGCTTCAATCTGTCTGATCTCTAATGCCATGGCAGCCACATCGGCAATGATGGCCGCATCCCCAGTGGTTTTAGTGGTGTTGTAGTACAGCTCTATAAAGGTTTGACTGTCATCCAGAATACGTTCAACGTCCTCGTTTTTTATAAAGTGCTTGGCCGGTTGGTTGAGGTAGAGATTGGTGTCTTCGTTTTTAAAGTCACATTCGGTTGGCGTTGTGAACGGGGTTACGCACGCGGCACGCGATACCGCTGGCACCAGTAGCCCACTCACTGTCAACAGTGTGATGATTAAGCCGCTTTGCAGTACGCTAACCATGACGCCCTCCAGTGTGTGGGGTTGTCTTCAATCATCGCTTTAAGCGTTCGAATATCCTCCGGCGAACTCTTGCCCACGTACGCAAGCGTTTTAGGCCGTAGGTTCAGCTCGAACAACCGTTTGCCCATCGGCGAGGTGTAGTAATACTGTTTCTTGGGTACGCCGTGCGCCAACAGATTAATCTCACGCGCGTTCATGCCCAGGGTCTTTTCATAAAACGGACGGTGCGATTCCTCGCCAACCGAACTGTGCGGGAGCAGTATTTTTGTCTGACAACTCTCGACAATCACATCGATGATGCCGCTGTTCATTGCATCACTAACCGATTGCGTGGCCATCACCACCGCCGCATTGGCTTTTCTGAGCACTTTCAACCATTCACGAATCATCTCCCGAAACACCGGATTCTCCAGCAGCAACCACACCTCGTCCAAGATGATTAAGGTCGGCTGACCGGTTAGCGATTGCTCTATCTTGCGGAACAGGTACAAGATCACTGGCAGAATGATACGGTTATCCATGCCCATCAGCTCACCGACTTCAAACGTGTTGACGTTGGTCAGCTCCGCACTGTCCCTGTCCCCATCCACCATAAAACCGGCATCGCCATCAATGGTGTAATACTTCAACGCATCGCGTAGATCAGGGTCTTGTAGGTTCTGCACAAATTCGGTGATCGTACGATTTTGCGCAGGTGCGGCCCGCAGCAGTTTGATCGCACCGGATATTTTATTGCGCACCGCGTAGTCAACGTTAATACCTTGTAGCGTTAAGCACTGCTCTACCCACTCACCGGCCCAGCTGACATCGGCTGCGGTATCCAGCTTTCGCAATGGCATAAACACATGTTGGGCGGTACCGTCGGCACTGTGAGGATCTTCGGTGCCGATCTCATAGTGATGTCCATCCATACCTTGGGTAATCGCGAACATCGACATGCCTTTGTCAAAGGCAAAAATCTGTGCGTCTTTGTATTTTGGGAATTGCGCAAAGATCAATGCCAGCAGCGTGGATTTGCCGGTACCAGTCGGACCCACAATCAGCGTGTGCCCCACATCGCTGACGTGTAGGTTTAATCGAAACGGCGTACTGCCAGCGGTCTCTGCCTGAATCAATGGCGGTGAGAACGGTGCATAAAACGGACAAGGTGCGTATTGCGCGCCTGGCCAAGCTGAGGCGACGGGTAACAGGTCGGCTAAGTTCGCGGTGCTGATCGGCATTTTGGCAATGTTGGTGTACGCATTCCCAGGAATACTGCCTAGAAAGGCAGCGGTCGCGTTGGGACGCTCAATGCGACCACCAAAGCCCAATTCGTTTAGTGTGTTTTTGAAAAAATCAGCGCCGTCATTCAACGCCTGTCGGTCTTCCGAATACAGCACAAACACCGAGGTGTAATAGCCTTGATTGACATCACCACTGGCGGTCTCGGCACGCGCTTCATCGGCATCAGCCACCATGCGCTGCGCATCGAGATCCAATCGCGGATTCGGGTTCTGCATCAACTGATCTTTGATACCCACGACCTTTTGATTCCACTTACGACGAAATTTATTCAACGACTCGACCGCCTCGACCCGGTTCATAAAGATAAAGCGCGTGGACCAACGGTAGCGCAGTGGCAATTGATCAAACACCGCCAACATGGCAGGCGTCGTGAACGCCTGCACACCCTCGACGCTGATGATCGAGACAAAGTTATCGCCGACGCGTGGTGTGAACGAGGGATAGAAGTCCTGTCCGGCAATCAACAGATCGATCGGGATACGCGGATCGGGTACACGCACGTAACGCATCACACCGGTACTGCAATAATGCAGCAGTCTGAGAAAGTTACAGTAGGTGTTGCCATCCACATCGACATAGGGGCGCAGTTGTGTCATCGGAAACAAACCGTTCATAGCTCCCGCAAACTGCGACGTCCGGGCTTTAAAGTAGGTCAACACCTTTTCTTCTAATGGCACTTGATTGAGCGCATCATCGTCATCAATCATGGCATCAAAGACTTTTTGTGCCGCTTTTGACGGCGGTTTGTACATCAGCACAATCGATGCAAACGTTTCAAAATGCGCATCTTGTTGTTGCACCGCAATACGCCGTTCGTCATCGACCATGCGACTCACTTCATCCGGGAAAAAACAATCGTCTCGATCAGGGTATGCGGTGGTGTCCAACCGCAGCGCTTCGGTCCACATCGACCAGCCGCTTTCCAGGTTGCGATAAATGTCGTTCAATCGTGTGGACAGATAGTTAAGCTCGGCTTCACTGGCCGAGTCGTAATCGATACCGGTGTAGTTCCACGCCGCCATCAACTCGCCGTCTTTGCACGCAATAATCCCTTGCTCAAAATCGCGGTAGTGCGAGAACTGCATCAGGTCCACGTAGCTGGCATCCGCATCAGTTTTAAAAAACAGATTTTTAACCACGTTACCCATGATGCGACCCTTGCCCTTGATCGATCACTTGACGGTGTGGCATCGGTGCATCAAATCGCAGTCGTGCCGGATAATGCGAACGGAATTTTATAAATGTCGAATACACCGACGTGATCTGCGGATGCTCCCGTGTTGCCGCTCTTAAACCGAACACACCGACTAACCCGATTGTTATGCCCAGTAAGGTTGTCACAATCGTCAGCCCGGTGAAGATCAACGTGGCCGATACCAGCAAGATCATCATGATTGGCACGCGCTCAGCGCCCATCACCGTATTGGATCGATACAGTGAACGACGTAGCGGTGTTTTTCGCAATTGGCTCATGGTTGTAGTCTTAGGTGCGCATGGCGGCGAATCGCTTTCTGCGCGTGAGCAGTTTGAATAACCACAGTTGCAGCAACGCCAACATCAATGAGGCGACCAGCAACACCAATACAGACAGATTAGCAATGGACGCCGAAGTGAATGTGGCGCCGGTAGCAAACAAACCGGTCATGCCGTTCACACCCAGGATAATCAGCCCGATCACCAGCACCAGATACAACATTGATTGACCGAATCGATTCAGATCATTACCAAACACGAGGATCGATCCAGCGATCACCATGCCGGCCACCGCCGCGGTAAATGCATAAGGACCGGTAACACTGGTTCGAAAGGTGGTTAACGCGGCATCCCATGGCAGCGCACCTGAGGTGCCTGCGGTCAACGCCAATGCCGGTGTGGCTATACACAACAACACAAACAGCCCCGTCACTCTATTGATTAACATCATTACGCTCCTTAAAAATATGTATGTATGTTCTTATGTTGGGTTAATGAAGTACCTCGTAGTCGTAACCCTGACCATCGTTGATCAAGCCCTTGATCACCACCATGCTGTCGATTCGTCGAACACCTTTTTCATTCACAATATTGATCAGCACATCCACCACATCTGCAATCAGCTCACGTATCCACTGCACACCGTTACCGGTGGTCTCATCGGATTCGCCGCACATTCTCTCTAAGCGCGTCAGCCCATCAATCTCACCTTTGTTTGAATGGATGGTGGCAACCCCACCATCGTGACCGGTGTTCCACATCTTCAACAGTTGATAGGCTTCAGCGCCACGCACTTCACCGACCACAATGCGATCCGGTGTGGCACGCAGTGCCCGTTTGAGCATCAGTTTCATATCCACAGTGGATGAGGTCATCCAACGCAAGCTGTCGGCACTGGTGACCACCAACTCCGGTGTATCCTCAACGGTCAATATCCGATCAGTGGGTGCTAAGGCTGCAATCTCGGCCAGGACGGATTTGGCCAGAAACGTTTTACCTGATGCGGTGCTGCCCACAATCACGATGTTGTTCTTTTGCCGAATGGCGGTTTGGATGCGGTGGTACTGGGTTGTGCTCATCGTGCCACTGTCGACAAACCACGACAGCGGCATCACCAATTTTGCGTGCTTGCGAATGCGGATCGCAGGCGCATCCACCATCGGTGGTATCTCACCACTGACGCGGCTGCCATCTAAGATCAACGGGCCATCAATGTAGGGTTTTTTCTCATCGATAAACGTGTTTAGTGAGCTTGCCACCGTGGATAAAAACGTTAAGCGTTCGGTCTCGCTCATGGTGCCGTGTTGGGCTCGTGGCTCACCGGCTTTATCCACCCAAATAATACCGTCCGGGTTGACCAGTATTTCTTGTACCGTGTCCTCGAGTAGCAACTCATAGAGTAAACCGAGTTCGCGTTTGAGCTTGTTGCGTTTGCGCTTATCCGTTTCAGACAACGTTTGCTTATCAGAGATGACATTGTTGATCGCTTGCGTCATTCGGGCGGCTCCGTTGTCGCCGTAGTGATCGGTGTGAGTGCGTGCATGTTTGCATCGCTGTAGTCCAACAGATCGATCGATGTGTTCCAACTGATCGCGGTATCGCTTTCTCGCGAGCGTGCCTCATCATCAGTGCGGTATGCGCGCCATACTGTGTCGACATAGCCGTTATCGAATCCGCGTTGCGCATGCCCGGTGTTGTAATAACTCAATCCGACTTTGATCGCATGATCCCTTTTGTGTCCCGCCTTAAGGGCTCGATCAATGCCGGCGAGCAGAATCGCCTCTCCCATGCGCACGTTGGTGCAGACATCAAACGCCGCACCGATCGACACACCAAAGCTTGCAAGGTTGTTGGAATTGATTTGCATCACACCGATATCCACTGAATACCCCTTGCCGATAAAATCCTTTGCCGCTGTTACTGCTTGAGCGATGTCAGCGCCTTGAGTTGTTGTGCCGCTCCATTGATTGACGTGAACCGCATTGGATTGCCAGTTGGATTCTGTTTCAATCACTGCGCCGATCAACGCCGGTTCAGCGCCGAGGATTAAACACGCGGTGATGGCACTCAGATCAAGCACGGTAATTAACCGCCTGCACCACCGGTACGTCGTATAAGTCGGCCCAGTGCGTTAGGTTTGCATGGATGCGCTGGATGATCCTTTGATTGTCAGTCCAACCCACATTCGCCACCCAGATCACCGGTTGATTGGTTGCGGTTGAAAACGTTTTAAATGCTTTCCATGGGTGGATAATTTCATTGCAAATAAGAACGGAATACTCATCGGTTGTGCGAAGTGTGCGTCCGGATACTGCTCGAGCGGTGCCTTGTATCTGTATTGGAATCGGGTATTGCTGTGCATACACCAGTTCACCGGTGGTAGCGTTGATCAGCACGTTCACGTATTCATCGTTGTTCAGTTGGTGCCTGGCACCGCCGAGGATCAGTTTGTCAGTGACCACGAACACAGCACTGTAGCTGTTGTGCCATTGACCGAACGTTGATTCGGGAAACACGACGGTGTGTGCGTTGGTTGCAAGCGCTGCCTCAAGCTCCTCTTGGCGATGCAGTTGCGTAAACACCGCTGCGTTGATTGGCGTTGGCATGCCGCGAACCGTATCTATCCCAACAAGGTCGTGCGTTGGATCCGATGCGGCGTGGGATTGCGATGTCGCTAATGCAATCACACCAAACCCGATCAACATCGGTCGGGTGCCGATGGCGCTAATCGCGCACAGCACAATGAACAGCACCAATCCAACCGTACCGGTTCCCGGAAACAACACACCGGCAACCGGCAGTGGCGATACCAACGAGACACTGGCCAATGGCGGTACCGACAACACCACCAGCGCGGTTGCCACCGCCAATGGACGAACGTGGATTGATGTTATTAATGCCACCGACAAGACAACGCTGTTGATGATCACCACCAACGCATAGCTGGACAAGGCATAGCCGATGCTCGATGAATAGTGTAAGGCAGCTATCAGTAGCGGCGACACGGCTATAAGGTAATAGGTGCAGCACAAACCGATCTTGTGTTGGTTAACAACGGATGCGGTAACGATAAACAGGCTCAGGCAAAACACGTGCGCCCAGGTCGGTCCAACCGCAAACAACGCAGCTGCTACGGCCACGATGACGTATTTGATCAGAAGGTCCATACCGGCTCCAATCCGTGCTTGATTAAGCGGGTCTCAACCGGGCCAAAATAACGTGAATCAAAACTGTTGGGCGCATGGACCGACATCACCCACACTTGGTTCCGCGCGACTATGCCACTGCGTGCTTTGTTCAAGGGTCTACCGTCAGGGTCATGCGAGCTTAAGGTTGAATCGATGATCGGTTGTCCGTTTACGACCACGCTGTCATGCACGTCAACTCGATCGCCTTCAACAGCCACCACTTTTTTGATCACCGGTGCCGCCCCTGCGCACTGGGTTGAGCGAACCGCATACGAGCGCTGCAAGGCAAGCTTTGCCACATGGTCGGGTAAACACAGTTCAACCAGATCATGCAGACGCCAGGGTGCGGATTGGATACGGTAGAAACCCAAAGGGTAGCTGGACGTGACATTGACACGCAGGCCGCTCGTGTGGGCCACGCCCAGCATTATCACCATATTAATCAACATCAGTAACACCATCTTCACCATCGCTTTGTCGCTTTAGTTCATTTACTGAAAACGCATTGTGACCAGCGCGTTCAACCTTGCGCCAGGTGTTCGTCCTCGATGCGCCTGTCATCTGTTGGGTTGTCGCTGTCGCTGTCATCATCGACCTCGAAATCCGTCTCCATCCTATCGAGCTCAAACGGGAGTCGCATCGATTCGTCCGGTGATGGAATGTCTGCGCGTCGTTTGAGCTCATCATCGAAAAAGTACGGCGTCTGTATACCACGTATGGGTTTACACCCACGCACAAACACTAATGTCTCGCCGGGTTCGATCATTTCATTGAAGGCGTTCAGTTTGGGTACCCCTAAGCGCATCACTTCATCGGGTGTTAATAAATTGCGGGCGTGAACACCTTCTGATTGATTTTCACTGGTCGGTATCAGCGAGACCATTTTTCGTTGTTGGCTGCCGGTGACCTCGGTGATGGTGGTGGTACCCACCATGTCGGAAATTAATTTTGCGGTTTTGGGTTTTGACGGTGTGTAGGTGATCTGCACCTTACTGTTGGAGGTGAACGTCTCGTTCTGTCCGTAGAGGTGGTTGAGGGATTCAACGTCTTGCAAAATAATAAAGGCTTTTAAGCCAAAGCCGCGCATCACATCCATTGACTGTTGTACGACCGGCAGCGGTGGCATGCTGGAGAACTCTTCGAGCATGATCAACAACTCTTTTCGATACGGGATGTTCTGTGAGGCTTCTGAGGTGAGTTTTCTGAACAGCAGATTAATAAACAAGCCAAAGTAGTGCTTGAGTCGATCGCGCTCGCTGGGCCGGATGGTCAGGTACAGCGTTAAACAATCTTGCTGTTCCACCAAATCAAGCAAGCGAAAATCACTGGCGGACGTTGCGGCAGCTAAGATCGGATCCCTGAAGGTGGACAATGGCGTGATCAACGATGAAATCACGCCAGAGAATTCTCGGTTATCACGGCCGAGCATCTCGGTGGCGGTCTCGCGAATAACACGCGCGATATGATTGTTACCGTCCGCGTATTGGACCATCTTTTTCAGATAGTCCTTTAGCGTGTAGTCCACCGAGGTGATGGCCGACAACACGCGTGCAATGGTGGTCGTGCCCTGCCCTGCTAGGCGCGCTTTAGAGAGTTCAAACAGAATAATGGCCACACCCAGAGAACGCGCAGAGAGTTCAAAATGGGCGTTTTCGCTTTTCTCCGATGAGGTGGGTATGAGATACACCGCGATCATCTGAACATCTTTGACGGCGGTGTCTTCACCGATATTGACTTCAGCTAACGGGTTGAATCGGGCCCCTTTGCCATCACTGGACGATGGATCGTGGTACAGCACTTTATGGCCTAATTCAGATTGTCGATAACCGGCGGTGCCACTCCACAGCTCACCTTTGACATCGAGCACGAATGCGCTGGACTCGTAGCACAACAAGTTGGGTATCACTAAAGCCACCGTTTTGGCAGAACCAGACGGGGCGAAGGCGGTTAATGACTCCGGTCCGTTGTGTACCAAGTACTCGGGTTTTGCCTGCGGCTCGTGATTCGGTGCTTGCCAACCACCAACGATCAAAGAGGTACCGGTTAATTGGGTATCGAGCAAACCGGCGTTGACGATATCCTCTCGTGTGGCCCATTCGGCCGACCCGTGGCCCTCGCGAACGAGTTTGTTTTTAAGCACCAGCCATAAAAGCAGCAGTCCTGTGATAAACGTAACCAGCATGATGAGTAATCCCACTCCCCATGCTTTGATAACCGGTACCGGGTATTTTTCAATCAACCTATGAGACCATTCAATGCCATCCAGCACTGATGCAGCTTTATCTGTGAGCGTGATTTTCTGTTGGGAAGGAAGTTCAAACGTGGATGCAAGTCTATACCGCGTGGCAAACAGACCCGTGCACACAGACACCGTTGTTAAACTCACGACAAAGACCGCGCCTCTTGCACTCCATAGTCGTCCAGTGAAC
Organism: Herpochondria borealis; assembly: GCA_032274145.1. Classification (NCBI taxonomy): domain Eukaryota; phylum Rhodophyta; class Florideophyceae; order Ceramiales; family Ceramiaceae; genus Herpochondria; species Herpochondria borealis. The sequence continues at coordinate 29,289 of JAVCKV010394571.1, read as the reverse complement.
GGTTGTTTCACTCGAATCCCCCCATGACCAATCGATCAAACTCTAACAATGCAGGTGTTCGTTGATTGTTAATTGCCTTTCTAATCGCTGTGGAAATTAACGCTTAGTTGATCACTGCACAACCTCCACATAGGTACGTAATATGACCGTGTAATTTGTATTTAATTCGGATTGGTGTCTACGGATTAAACAGATCGCTCATTTTCTCAGTCAGAGATAGCGTGGTTGAGCTAAATTAGGTAAGAGTATTAAACTATTCGTGTACGGGGAATTAGTTCTTTTTTTATACATTACAATACGTATTATTCAACCTGTACTGATTCAAAATCGAATTGACGAATAGGTTTATTGTGAAATATCGGAATACATTTCATATCAACGACATGGCATGGATCAAATTCTCTGAATCCCTAACAATGCAGTTGAATTCATGGTCGACAACTGAATAAACGTAAAATTGGTTCCAGTGGTTTGATATTGCATATCTATGTGAGAGCTATTCCGCACCAACGCAATGCTGTCCAAAGCCGAAATGTAATCAAGGCTGGCTAGTCAACACGATCAAACCGAGACAGCTGTCGAAAGCAACAATCCTAGTGTTAGCTGGCTGGTTGCGCTTTCACCGGATAGTAAGGTAATTACCTTGTTCACCGCTTTATGTAATTCACGTCCTACTTTGGGCGAATAGAGCAACATATCTAACTATGAATACAAGACCGACAGCGGGGTACCTACGGACGGGGGTTCGACTCCCCCCTCCACACCAAATTGTCATTTGAGACATTATTTTGATTTAAGTACTTGAATGACGAAGAAAAGTTACTGGTTCCAAAACCTGCATTGTTCCAATACGTTCCTGGCGCACCAAGAAAATCTAGAACTCGCTCAATTGAAAGGTCAGCAGTGACTACTGGCACACCTGCACGCTCAAGCTCTAGTTTAAATGATTCTTGTTCTTTGGATAGTTTGTCTACCTCAAGCGCAAGTCTTTGGGTCAATGAGTCCACACTGCAGGCAACACACTTAGCCACCACCGATTCAATCTGCTTTTCAATTGCATCAATCCTTTATTGAATGTCTACTTTTCCTTTATCTGCATCAGCCATTTTTTCCGTAAACACTTCCGTAGTAACTTTTTTAACGAGAGTCAAAATTTCAGGTTTTAATTCAAGAGACTTTAAAAGTTCAACAAATTCACGTTCAACGGTTTCTTTTTTGAAGCTTTTATGCTGGACAATGCACGTCTGTTTATTACCTTTACAGCGATAGTATGGATACCTAGTGCCTCTTCTACCGGTAGACCAAGAAGCAATTAACCGCTGACCACAACCAGCGCAGACAACCGAACCTCTAAGCGGAAAATCTTTCTCTAAGCCAACCTTATATATCTTCTTTTTTCCTTTAAGATTATCTTGGACAGCCTAGTAAAGCTCCTTGCTTACAATGGGTAAGTGCTTAGCAGCCCTAGCTTTCAAGCAGAATGAGTTACTGCACCGAGCTAATCAGCACTTATACAAATTCACAAAACGGACTTAGAAGGAAATTGGAGAACTAATCGGAGCAATGATCAGAATATAAAGGCTGTATTGCAACACCATGCGAACCACAAATGTGGCGCTGCTTAACTCAATCCCTGCTCAGCGCCTTATTTGTAGAAGTCTTATTGTGCTATTTAATAACTTTTTTGGTAAAGTTTGTCCACATTTTATTCTCCGCTTTGTTGAGTTTCGCTCTTTCAGAGTCAATCCTTTTGCGCTCCTTACCCAATTCTTCAACATACTCTTCAAGTTTAGCAACAGCCGATTTCGGTATTACGAAACGCCTGAGGTCTTCTTCCGTAACTGCTGTCTGCCCAGAAGCTCCCGATTCAAACCTTTGAAACTGTAATTGGCCAATTGGCGATGCTAATAGAAACACCAAAGCTTTAGGTGATATTCGCTTGGGTCTCAAAATAGCAACATGGCTATCGACAGTGAAATCACCTACTAAATCGAATAGTACTGGCTTCCCAATGGACGTACCGCCATCCATTGTGAGTAGCACATCATTATGTCGCAGAACTCTGGTTGGGGTTACCAGTTGAAAATTGTCCTCTGACATATACCGACAAGCATCAACGTTAATAGACATCTTCTGAATACTTAAAGTATTGATTACAGGAACTCCTTCACCTTCCTGTAAATACTCCGGCTGAGCACCTTTCGTGAGAGGCTCTGGAAGAAACTCTCCTAAATAAACAGTGTCCTTTTCGAACAAGAGGCTGTCTAACTCTACAAATCTATGCTCTGTTTGCTTGCAATCACATCGTAGTGAATGTGAACGAGATATTTCCGACAAGCTAGAACGTCCTATAATTGGATATTTCTGTTTCTCAAACATTCTTAACTCCAGCTAACATCACGTCTTATAAAATCAAGTACAACTTTTGGGGATTTGGATGAATTGGCCACGCTGTACTCTTCCTCACATAGATGAAGATTCTGCACTATCTCTCCTGAAGCTGCCAAGAAACGAATTAGTTGATTAGGTCTTGGCTTTTCTTTTCTCTTGCTCAGCTTAAAGCCGACTTCATCCACAAGATAAGCTTGGTGCTCGTGGTCTAATTTTTGTGCGGTATGGTAGAAAGCATATCGAGCTATGTATTTCGACATGCCCGACGATTTGAGTATCGAACTATAGTGCGCAGCAACATCTTCCACTGACAATAGTGGATCTTCAGGCGTCATCTGCAATACTTTGGCATTTCTACCCTTTTTATACACCCAGTCATTAGATTTCATTACATCGCTTAGAGCCCCTAGTATATTTTCTTGAAGCTCATCTGGCTTACTAAACTTCTTAATTTCACTTTTTGTCAGCTTCATTTTTGCTTTTTTGATTACTTCATTCGCATACGTTTCGTGTTTTTGCCACTCCCCATCCCAACTAACAATCTCTTCTCCAGTTTTCTTTTGAGCAAAAAGTAAACTTGTTAACGTTGGAGTGTCGATAAATACATTTCTTGGTAAAGATACAATAGCTTTCACATGGAACATTCTGTAAATAAATATCCTCACTGGCATTAGATCAACGGCATTAAATATTGATTCTGGCAAAACTACGCCCAACCTACCATTTGGCTTTAGCAACTGAAACGCTCTTTCAATAAACAGGGCGTCTGATGGCATTTTGTCAGATAGTGTAAATGTTTTCGATAGCGTTCTTTTCGTATCGGCGGAAAGCGTAACTCCAAATGGTGGGTTTGATAGAACAACATCAAACGTTTCGCACATATCTTTCGCGTACACGCTTCTCGCTACACTCCTCTCACTATCGCCAGAGGGCCGCAGCTTAGTGTCGTTATAAGACGACAAAGGCTTGAATGCATCGTACTTAAACATGTGAGCAGACCCATCCCCGTGAAGCACCATATTTACTTTAGACGTGATGGCCATAATAAACTTTGGGTCAAAACCGTATACATAGTTTTCAGCCCAGTAATTTGGCATTTCGTCGTTCATACGAGCGTTATAAAACTGCTGCTCTTCAAAATCGGAGACAAGAGAATCTGATTCGTCTTTAATTGCCGATGTTATTTGATTCATAGCATGCAACAAAAAAGCTCCAGATCCACATGCGGGGTCTATCACGTAAGGCAATCTATTTTCCGGATGTGTGGCATTGCGCCAAACTTCTTTTGTTAGCCCTCCCAGATCCAACGCTTCAATTATGAACCGCACCAAATTGGAGTGAGTAAAATACATGCCTTTGTCTTGTTTGAAGCCAGACCTAAGAATCTCTTCAAAAAATGCACCTATAACATCCCCATGTAATGCTGCACCTTTAGTAATTGAAAGAGACTCAAGGGCTAAAACTACTGACTTAACTTTCTCCCGAGAAAATTCTTTAGGATCTATTTCATCAGGCGCAACGTCTTTCTCGATATACCTAGAGTAAGCCTCCTTATATAAATTATTAACACAGTCAAATACAATTGTAGAGTTCTCTGGCTTTCCATTTTTATAAGTAACCTGAAAGCTATAATCACTCCCTTTTTTTGCAGTTCTTTCATCATATATTTTGGCTAGCAGGCATTTCACCAAATTAACAAAGAGTGCATTATCTGGATGCTCACCAAAAAATTCGTTGTGGAAGCTAGTTGCAACTGCCCTGAAATCCGCCTGCGTTGTATTTACTTTTAGATCCCTATCGCCGCCGTTAGCATAAGGAACATAATCTAAATCTTGATAGTCTTTTGGGAAGACTACTGAATGGGGTTTACCGGCCTCCTCCCAGCTTTCGTAAGACTTATACTTAACGTAGTCAATGCACTTTAGCTCAAAAGCCACATGTTTAGTATTGGGGTGCACTGTCCCATACACCAATAATTTTGGAGATCCAATCAGAGGAGCTGTACCAAACAATTGATACTCAATAGCTTTATCTTCGTCTTTAACAAATTTTTCAGAAGATTTGAATTCCATAACAGCATATGGCAGTGAGTCTTCATCGTATACAATGAGATCTACCTCATCAGAAAGTGAACCCGAACTGCCATGTGCAAAGTACTGCTCGTGGTACAGCCGGTCAATTTTGTAGCCATATTCTTTACCACACAATAAATTTACAATAATCGCATGAACTAGCTCCTCTGGCTCAAACGATTTAACATTCGACTCGTCTGACCTAAGTTCAGTTGGATACGTAATGATACGGCTCGTCTCGTCTGCCACGGATAGGGTCGATTTTAGTGACATCTTATTGATGTTTTTCACGTACCACTGAATGGCTTTATCATCTAACGGCATTGTTTTCTTAATTTCTCTTCTTTTTCGTTGCTAACTATGATGGGGCCCAACTGAATTTAACGAATACCCTGTTCAACTCCCCGCAGACAGACTCAGAATTAGATCTTTTCAAATATGTCTAACCATACCAAAAACTCAACTAATTAACGGTTCAGCGTAGCTTCAACTTTCACAGTACAGATTTAAGCATGTATATTAAAACAGCAGCAAGATTAAGGATAAAGAGCAAGCAAGCTGTCCTAGTATCACTTCTATTCCACACCTGTTGTTTAGATATAGATGGACTTGTACGACGAATATAAGCCCTTTTCTTATGTTCCACCCTCCTGAGGTGACAATAAAAAGTCGTTCTGTACACTCATACGATCAATTTGCTGTAGTTCATTGCGAACATTATGGTAGATAATCGTACAATCCACTATGCAGCCAAGGTTTTGAGAGTCTTCTCCCACTCAATGAACGTATATACTTGTTGGTTCCAATTCTTCGACAGGATGTCCACCAATTCAAAGGCCTAAGTTATGGTTCTGCTTCTCGTAGTAACTTAGTCGTTATCGATAAGAAAAACCATGGCCTGCCACTGTTCACGCACTTTCATTGGCAGACCAGGTTACAGAATCCAAAGTTGTTATCTTAGTCATAATTCAAATGAACAAATATAATGCTTGAGTAGCACCCACGGTGACAGCCAAACTATTCAATATTTTCACAAGTATTCACTACTTATCAACCCAGTATTGTTAACGAAATTACATCAGGACCTCGACGCTAGCGGCATATTGTAAACTTCGTCGAATGCGACTTCGGCCTGCTCTCTCATGGTCTTGGTGCTGCTCGTCATCGGATGATAAATCACTGACCATTGGCTGCCAGCATAGGGAGAAGCATCGATGTTGATACCATTATCGTCGTCCAACTTCATACAAACGCTATAGGTTGTACCGTCCAGATTTTGATTGTATCTAACGTTAAATAGATGGCTTTCCACACGCTTTCTGATTCTGACACCATGGCCCCGGTACATGACTTTCAAACCATTGACTGACAGGGTACAAGGATTTTCATCTATTCGATAATCAGAGAGTATTAAATAGAGCCCACTACCTCTTCTCACTTCATCAAGATCACTATGTCCCTCTAGCGTCACATTTTTTATGACCCCATCCAGATTATCGTAGTCATGAGCCCTGAAGAACTCGACAAATTCAGTCTTAAAATATTACTTTACCTCTTGGTCTTTTTCTCTAAGCCCTGCAATGTTATACATAATTGCTCCAACGTTATAGACCTACAACTACAATATAGTGGTGAACAATTACCACCACCTTCTCATCCGACTAATTTTCGCTAATGCACCGGCTTCAAATCAGGCCACCAATTAACGCGTGACGTCCGGCACCATCAGATATTTTTTATTTTTAGATGATGGATAAACTAGGCCGCCTTTTGCTCCTGACCAGCCTGAAGCGCTCTGAGCGTTTTATCGATCTGACCAAATGCTCAGTGACTTGGTCCCAGTTTCTTTAAAGAACCGATCGTTATGGTTTTTTGTGTCAAGCTGAATGCATTAAGAACGCACGTTGGTAAAACATAGAACTCCCATTGCTCTAACGATAACGGATTGACCGTTGCCATCTCTTTATGTACCAACACACAAAAAATATAATACTCCGCCTGACGCTTGGCCTGACCTTCGCGCTTGCCCAACTGATCATCATACCCAACGCTTGGCGCGATAGAAAAACTGAGCCTCGTATATCCTGATTGGCTCCAGCTTTGCAGATAGCTGGCTGATTTAACTTCTATTGAGGTGCCATCGGGTGTGGTTAAGTCATAGTTATCCCATTCACTGCGTGTTTTGGTTAGACATTTTAAATCAAGCGACACAATGTACTCAGCCAATACCCCTCTTAAGGCATTGCTGAGTAACGCTGAGCTGGACCATTGCCAGAAAGACAAGGTATCGGTTCCTATTGTTTTGCCATCGAACGTGAATGGCTCTGAGCCATCGAGTTTTTCGTTCTCACTTGCCGGGATCATCAGTACGTATCCTTTGGGTTAATCGTTATCACGCGGATTGATCCAGTAAATCGTCAAACAACCGTTGCGGATTTTCCATCAGCTCAATGGCGCGATTTTTGGTGTCTTCAGAATAGGCGAAATACTCCTCGCCGAAGCGCTCCGAGAATTCATTGCGCAACCGACCATTGATCAACGCTTCAAATCCTTCCACCGTTTTCCAATGCCCACCATGACCGGTTAAATGCAGCACCTCACAACCTTCATGCTTGATGTCCCGCAGGTGTTCGAGCAATCGATTTGGCATATGTTGAGATGAGCCTACCTTTAACCAATCACCCTGATCAGCTACAGCACCTAGCCTGATAAGATACAGTCCCTTTTTTACGCCCACTTGCGTATGCGGTGACAAACGATGCTGACTAATATTCTCACGCTTCGGAAATGCACTCATGTCTTGCCCGCAAACATGACACCCACGCCCTTGCACCGTCTGCAAACTACCGGTACACCAACCATGCGGTGTTGAACCTGCTTTTGAGCGATGTTCAAATGTTTTCACCCATTGCTCAACCGGCATGTATTGCGCTTTGGTAAATTTATGTACCGCCATCTTTTATCAATCTCAACTTCAATCGGTTTATGAGTCTGGTTGCATCTCAGTCGTGGCCAACAAGGCTGAGAGTAAATTAACCTTTTTTAATTGCTCCAGTGAACCAACTCGGGTCGTGGCAAGCTCAGGATGGCCCACCACAATGACCAGGCTCTGCGCTCTGGACACGGCAACGTTTAAACGATTTCTATCAAAGAGAAAATCAATGCCGCGCGGTGATTCAGCGGCATTGCTGGTGCATAAGCTGATAAAAACGATGGGCGCCTCTTGCCCCTGGAATTTGTCGACACTGCCAACGCGAGCCTGATCACCTAACGTTTGTTCAAGCCGCTGAACCTGTAAGTTGTATGGGGCAACAAATAACATATCATTGAGTCCGATCGTGTACTCTTTGCCATCATTATCGGTACGAACCATGCCGACTAATTCATCAGCTAATCGCTTAATCTCATCGGCTTCCTCTTGACTGTCTTGTGTATTGTCGCTGTGTGTTACCGGCAGATACGCAATGCCTGCGCTCTGGTTTAACGGGTATGGTGCGCCAGCTTTTGCATTGATCGTACGCGCCGTTTTTGTTGTATCAGCGCGCAGCTTGCCTTCATAGATACGCTCGCTGATAAAACCGTTAATCTCTGGGTGCATGCGATAACTGGTTTCTAGAAACACACCTTGGTCCGCTGCAACCGTCGGTGTGTCTTGCAACAAATAATCGAGTACAGATTGACCACTGTCTGCCGGATGGGAGCCTTGAACGGGTTGGCCCAACTGCATCTGATCGCCCAACAGAACCAAGTTTGGTGCAGCGCGACTCATCGCAATTAAATTTGCCGTAGCCACTTGACCTGCTTCATCGATGATCAGCACATCAAACTGACCGGCAAGATCATCACGAGCAAAACCCCACGCGGTGGTGCCAATAACAACACTGGGGCCGCATTTGGTGCTCAGCTTCGGATTCTTGCATTCTTTGATATCCAACTGCGGTGGCATGCCGGTGGTTTTCTTGGCGCAATAAAAGGTACTGTCAATACCCTCTTCTAGGCAATGCTCTGCAGCTTTGACCAGCAGGTTGTTGATCGCGTTATGACTGTTGCTAGAGATACCAACACTTTTTCCCTGGGCAACTAATGCCGCAATAATGCGAGCACCGGTGTACGACTTACCCGTACCCGGTGGCCCTTGAATGGTTAAGTAGCTGTTATCCAGATTCAGTACAGCATCGACCGTACTGGCTAATCTGTCTGCCGATGTACTGCCTTTGGCTATTGCACCACCATCATGACCTTTGATGCGCGGCTTTGAACGCGTCAGAAAATCAACAATCGCGTTCGGCGATAAATCAGTCATGTTAATACCGGCCACCACCGCGCTCAATGCAGCAGGAATCGGTTTGGTTGGGACAATTTCATTCACCACTAAGGTGATCTCATCCGGCGGCGTATCGTTACTTTGCATCAGGACCGTGCCGGCCGGTATGGATTGCGCTGGGTCAACCAGTCTTGCATGGATGGGATAACCCTGATCATTGAGTGCCCCATGCAGATACGGACTGAGGCCTAGTCCTTTATATGCTTGATCGGTGTCAAACCGATACTCAAACGCAGGCACCTTGGAACGGGGTGTGGGTAAAAACGGTTCGCGATCGGTTCGCTGACAGCGCGCTAGCGCACCCGGGTCATGCAATAAATCATCAGGGGTGCAATCCATACGATCAAACAACCGCCACCAGGCAGGCTTATTCTCTCGTCGGTGAAATTCAAGAAAGCCTGCAAGGTTTCTTGCCAGCTGGCCATGAGCGATTTTTTCCTCATCCTCAGACTGCTCATACTCCACCGCATCGCGTAACAGCGACTCGCGAAGATCCATCACTTCAGTTTGTGCCTCACTCGGTACCTGCTGTTCAGATAAGCGCGTTGGCACCGGTGAAATATTATGCTCAACTTGACGCTCGCGCAGCCACGCAACCAGCTCTTGTGTCGAATCACAATCATCAATATTGTAATCGCGTATGCCGTTAAGAATGCTCGAGCTCTGCCAGGTATCGCCTTGTACCTCTACTTCATCCTGCTTCGTACCGGTATCGCTCGCACTGAGTGCGTTTAACGCACGAGCCTGTCTCCAGTTGTCATACACAACGACTGAATCTCCCCCACTACCGACACCGGTATCGCGTTTAGCGCGATAGAGTTTTTCTATATTCTTAATGGAATAACGTGGCTCGCCCACCTGGATACTGTGGCGTACCAGCTCATATAAATCGATAAACACATTACCGCGTAACAAGGCATCCAGTTCCAGCTCACGTGTACCAAAGCGGCCCATTAAGCGTTTGCATGCACTGGTCTCATAGCTTGCATAGTGATAAATATGCATCGCAGGGTCTTGTTGCCAGCGAGCATAAGCCCAGTCGATAAACTGCTCGAAAGCCAATTGCTCTTCGGTCCGATCATGCGCCCACCAATCCTGAAAACAACGTTCACCTGATTCGTCAAAATAGGTTACTCCCCACAGGTATTCCAGCCCGTCCTGTTCTAACGGAAACCCCTCAATATCAAAAAACACATCAAGATCAGAATGTGCTGGTAAGGCCTCCAAACCCCTCGGCTTATGACCCACCACTAACTCCACGCCCTCTTCACTGGTCATCTCCGGTTGTTTAATCGATCCCAGTGGTATCAGCCGGTAAGCCGGCTGATCACGCCCTTCACTTTCAATCTGCAGCTGTGCTTGTATGGATAAGCGGCTCAGCAATGCAGCATCAACACCGGCAACGGACACATCACCAACCTCTGCCAGTGCCTTTCTGGTTTTAAAACCGGCCAGTTCAAGTTTGGCTATGGTGGCACGCGTGATTGTGGCAACTAAGCTCAGATGATCAATCTCTACCAACAGGCTTTGCGCATGCTCGGACCATTTGCCATAACTCGATGAATGGGTTGGGTCTGGTGTGATGTCGGCTGACCAGCAAGACTGCGCCGTTAAAAACTCCCGCTTGACGGCGCGGTAGTAGTCCATGCAATCCACTAATTTAACGCGCTCTTGCGACTGATCACCCAGCGCAACAACACAGTGCTGCGCGTAACAACCTTGTAGTTGGTGCAGCATATCTGCGTAACAACAGAGTTGTAGTACAAAGCCAGGCTTTACCTGCTTTGAGAGTTTGGTATCCCATACTTCGTAGTGCCAGTCGCCCAGTGCGCTCTTTCCGGGTTGCTTGACAAGAAAATCAGCATAACCCCGGAACTGACTATCAACGAGTGTCGCCTGCGCAATAACGTCCGCCCCTGCAGACATAAGCTGTTTGGTTAACGCTGTGGCATCTGATGCTTTCTCTGTATCGGCGCCCAATACGCTGACTAAGTCCGCATCGTCATGATCAGTCACATTGATCACGCTTAACCCGGCCTCTCTGAATGCTTGCTCCTGTGCATCCTCATGCACAATCCCACGTGCCGCCAGCAGCGTCATTAACAGATCATCTGCATCGGCAACCGGTGCATCCCGTGGATGCTCAAGACTAAAGCGGTCCATCCATGAAGCAAACGGGCTCTCAAGATAACGAACCAGATCCGTTGGTGAGTAAATTAACTGTCCGTCTGTGTATCTCAATCGAGTACTTTCCCTGGTTTGGCTACAGCCTGTTAAAACACACGTAGAAACGACAACCGAGCCGTGCCCGTGCAACGACACATCAAGCATCTGTTAGCTCGCTATAGACAGTAACGGCCACCCTTGCGTCCTGAGTACCTGACAATTGCGGGGTATGTCACGCAGTCAGAATATCCACAGGACACCCAAACGGGGTATCGAGTGCGAATAGCCAGTTCTCAGATAAAGACGGTTGTAGCTCTAGCCGCTTTTGTTCTGTCATCAAGTACTTGAATACGGACATCAAACACCTTGGCCAAACTGCTACCCACTGTTGACATAGATACAGTCGAACCCCTATCGGAGCGTCAGGTGTTAACCGCATTAATGCGCGACCTTCCCGCCGATGCCATTGTGTTGCATTCTTATGAGACCTTAACCCGTGAAAAACGAGTGCGGTCTAAAAGCGTCGCCAAACTGATTGAAGGCGAATGCGACATGGTTATACTCTGGCCCGGCAAAGGCATGCTGGTCATTGAGGTTAAGGGTGGCGGCGTTGCTTATAACGTTGAACATGCCCGCTGGTCTACAACCGATCGCCATGGCCAGACGCACTGGATAAAAGACCCGTTCGAACAAGCCAGAAAGAACATGCATGTGTTAGAACGACGTGTTGCCAGCTATCTTGGCATCCCGGTAAACCAGTTAGGAATAACACGTGGTTATGCAGTCGTGCTCTCCAGTAATCGTATCGAAGGTGATTTACCCTCGAACGTTGACCCAGATATTCTCTGCGATGGAACCGGTATTGCATCCATTGGCCGCTTTGTTGAGCGTGCATTTGCCCTGTGGGCAAGAGACTTCAATCCGAATAACAAATCAGTGTCATTTGATCAGCTGACCAAAGCACTGGTACCAAGCATGAAGCTGCTTCCATCTCTTAGTGCCAGACTCAATGACGACGCCGCCGTATTGCACCGGCTCACCGATGAGCAAGCCCGGTTTCTCGACTTTGTGCAAGCGCAGAAACGTGCCCGCATATGGGGTGTTGCAGGCTCGGGTAAAACGTTACTTGCAGTACAACAAGCCCGTAAGTTTGCAGCCAACGGACAGTCAACGCTGCTGCTTTGCTACAACCGGACCTTAGCCACTTGGTTGCGTTCAGCGACGGCTAATGATACAGCTGCATTCGACGTGAAGACGTTTCATGAATTATGCGAGCATGTCACGCGCCGGGCTGGAGGCGCATTTAAGGCACCAACCGAGCCCGGACTGGCCTCTGAGTTCTGGACGCAATCCACCCCCGAACTATTAATGGATTACTTCAGCGCATCTGATCTTCACTATGATGCACTGGTTGTCGATGAGGGACAGGATTTTCATGAAGACTGGTGGCTTGCCTTAGAAAGTATCTTGCCTGACGACGTGCCGGTGTATGCGTTCTATGACCAACACCAAAATCTCTTTAACGCCAACGGTAGTGCAGCACTTAAACAATGGTTGCCACTGCGTTTCGATTTGCCCACCAATTGCCGTAACACTCAACATATCGCCAACTTCAGTGCCAATATTGTCTCGATCGATAGCAAAGTATCAGGCCATGCACCTGAGGGTATGGCGGTCACAGCAGAAGTCTCAGGCAGTCAACAAGAACGAAAGTCAATTGCAGAAACCCTGGTCCGGCGCTGGCTTACCGATGAAGCGGTACCGCCTCAGAAAATAGCCATACTCTCACCGTGGCGGATTGAAAAAAGCTGCCTTGCGGGTGTAGACACTATTGCCGGCATCCCGCTGACTGATAACGTCGCAGATTGGCAGGCCGGCCGCGGCGTGCTGGTCACCACCATCCGCTCCTTTAAGGGTATGGAAGCAGATGCGCTGATCATGATTGACATTCCTGAGCCCGGCACGCGCAAGGTCTTCAGTGATGAGGATTTTTACGTCGGATGTTCAAGGGCAAAAAGTGTCTTGCATCTGATCGCCAGCGAGCCGCTGGGTAAACAATATGACTTAGCGGCGTAATCAACTTCTCTCTGGCTTTACGCGAAATAAACAGTCAACTCATGCCAGACCCACACTCAAGCAGCAATAACATCTACAGGAACAGATGATGTCAGAATCAATATTTTCACGTTACACTCAGGGCGAAAATCATATAACCAGCACCCTTCTCGCTGTGTTGCAACAATTGTCATTGCACAATATGGACAACTTGATCAGCGCTATGGTGGGTGATTCGGTCACACTGGTTGATTTTACCAATCAACCGTCAGCAGGCCATGAAGGCGTTCCCGATGCAGAGATCAGCACCAACTTAAAAATTCTGATAGAAACAAAAACGGTACGCAATACCGTCAGGCGCAATCAACTTGATCTGCATATAGACGGCATAACAGAGGCACGTAATCAATATTTACTGGTACTCACGCCCGACGGTAAAATACCAAAAGAAGTTACCCAATTAACCGACGATCTTAAAACGCAAAACATCCGCAAGAAAGTCGCCTGGACATCGTTCGCGCATCTGAGCGAATTTATTAATACATTAATCTCAGACAGCGATAACTCTGTGTCAGAACACGAGCGGTTCATCCTGAAGCAATTCGACCTGCTACTGCAGAACAAAGGCTTGCTTGAGCCGGAAAGCGACACGGTCATTGTTGCCGCCCGCGACGCATGGCCGGTCTATCTTGCCACCGGCGTTTATGCTTGTCAGACAGGCAGAAGCTTCAGGGATGTGGACTATATGGGCTTCTATTGCGAACGTAATATCCAACCCAAACTAGCAAAGATACTATCGCGCACCGATAACGTAGAACTTTCTCCTGGGAAGTATGACGGTGACTTAGGACTGGCGATAGACCGGCTGTTAGCTGAACGGCCTGAGCTGAACGGTAACAAACAACAAGTTTTCCTGCTATCCCTGCCCGATTCAGATGACACTGAGACACTGGACACGGCAATAGTGAATGTTAAAAGACCAAACTCCGATAAGCTCACCGCGTTTACAATGGGACAACGGTATGTTGCTATGAAACATTTAGAAGATGCGAAAAACACCAACGATGTAAAAAATAATCAAATTAATAAAGCTGCCTAACTAGCTACTAGGGGTGTCAACGTACATGCTTTTGGTACTGAACAAGCCCCAACTACTTATTGAAGCGTAATGCGACACTCATCTCTAATCTTCAACTTACTTAAAACGAAGTGCTCGGAGTTTCCGAGCACTTACCGTTATTGTTATAACGTGATGTTATTGGCCAACCATGCTTTACCTGATTTCTAAAATTTTTAAACGCTCGACAATCACTTGGAGTGCATGGGATTGGTATCTTCATGCCCAGCGGAGAGATCAATTTCCGATGCTTGCTTCCGGGCTTAACAGTCCGAGGGAAGAGCTAGACGGAGCACAGAACGAGAGCTCAATGATAGGATTCAATATCTCATTGTCAGAAAGGCACATGTCGACGAGAAGATAGTTGTCTGGGAACATGATGATGAAAAATGACCCAATCAAATCAGCATTACTCTAGCTAAAAATCCCAAATAAAAGAGACGTTAGCTGCCGCTTTTTGCGCAATAGCCAGTTGCCAGCATCGGGGGCATGATCAATTGTAAGTGCATTTGATACTTAACTTTACTACGATTATTTTTGCTCCTGCTCAGTCACACCCCAGAGCTAATCACACCATACCGGTTTAGCCGACAACGAATTTCCATTACTGTCATGAGGCCATGGTTTTAGATGGCCGGCTTCGATGCCGGCTGCCGCCACATCAATTCCATCAGCGTTTAAATCAACCACATCCCGATCAAAGCGATCAGGCCCATAATTATTGGTGATGGCGACAGTAGCATTCGCGGTGAGGGTCACGATGAATTCTTTTGATTCAAATCCCCTTTCGCGTTCGCGCTCACATTTGGCACCCCCAATCGCCGCCCCTACTCCGCCGGTCTCTGGCGCGTCGACATCGCGCAGCCTAAAAGGCACACCGTCTAAGCGCCCGCTGTCGCCATCGGACCAATAGATTTGCCCGATGGATACCGCGTCCGTTGGAGGCGCATTGGATCCATCCGTACCGCAACCAATCAGAGTAAAAGTTAAAGCCACTATCAATCGTTTCACGCAATTACCTTTGGTCATGGTCTTCAGCAGCCGACCTGTGACAATACGTACTAACTCCCAGGTAATCGAGGAAATAAATCTAATATCCATACGTATTTTACCTTCACTCAGTACATCTAAAAATCAGACAGGCACCGGAAATCTTCGCCTTTCGTGCAACTCATTCTCAACCGCTTCTACGATGCAATCAAACTCCTCCTCTATGATAGTCACTCTCACAAGCAACGCTTGCTACAACACAGGTCCATGAGAATCACAACTACGCCAATTTGGGTAGTAAATGTTAAAGAAGGCACCGCTCAGGTCGATGAATATTGTTCCCAACACGGGAGCTTGATAGCATGCGGGAATGCGGATCTTCAGTCGAAGCACATTATGGGATTCTTGGAACAAACCCAAATACCGAGACGGGAAGGGACCTTTGGCTGCATGGTTTGCGGAGACATCAAACGCACACTGGAAAAATACTGCCGATGTCAAAGCTGCATACGGCAGCGTAGATTTTGTGAATGGTCTTGCGGTCTTCAACATCCATGGCAACAAGTATCGTTTGATAGTCGATATCAATTTTGAATATCAGTCTGTGTACGTTCACTTTGTGGGCACGCACAAAGAATATGACAAGTTCCAGTTCTAGGGAATCCAGATGAAGATGAAACCAATTCAGACCAAGAAAGAATACAAAGCTGCCCTAGATGTGCTTCAAAAACTCTGGCGATCCAAAAAAGGCACACCCAAAGGTGATCAGCTCGAACTCGTTATGCTGCTGGTCGAAGACTACGAGAAACGGCACTGCCCCATTGATCCACCGAATGCGATTGATGCAATAAATTTTCGTATGGATCAGGCTGGCTTGAAACAATCAGATCTCACCCCCTATATCGGGACACGTGGACGGGTGTCGGAAATTCTGAGCGGTAAGCGAGAACTGACTTTGCCTATGATTCGCAAACTGCATGTCGGATTGGGTATTCCCCTTGAGTCACTGGTTGACGTGTCTGATCTCAAACAAGCAGCATCCTGAGTGTACCTGACAATATTTCAAGAACTTATAGTGGCACCATTTAATCAACAACGACGACCAAATTAGACATAATTAAAGACGAGATTTCCACTCAACCGCTAATTTTTCAACGCTCTATGTAAATGTTGGTCGCGATAGTGATCGATGAACGTTAACAGCCAGTACGCCTGGTGTTCCAACGGTAGATCTAACCAGTCGTGTTCACACGGTTCATCAATTAAGGGTTGAGGATCAAGTATAAGCTTAGCAACTGGAACCCAAGTGGTTTTTGTTCATATAACGCCTAGATTAGATCATTGGTTCGGCTGCTTTGAGCCTAATCAACGATCGCTCATTAACCCCGGTAGAAAATAATGATGTTTAAGTGGGTACCCGGCAGACAGAACACAGGTATTTACAAGTGGCAGTTTATCGCCCTGTCATTTGCCGACGGTTACATTTTGAAATACCCGCCGGGTAGCTACCTTGATTGGCATACAGATGCACACCCTGATAATAAAAAGCATTTCAGAATAAACATAGTGTTGCGCAAGTCGTTAGGCGGCGAATTTGAATACCGTGGGAAGCTGATATTTAAGCTAGGACGAACGGTGGTTGTATTTAGGCCCGATATCGTCGAGCATCGTGTAACCGTCATAAAGCAAAACACCCGTCTAGTGCTGTCCATTGGATGGACTGCTGGATTGATCACATAATCCCCAGCTACTGTGACCATCTTCGGTCCTCAGCAAATGTGCAGCTGACTCTTTTGGCTTTGCCCTAAACCCAAACCCATGGACACCCTAGATTGGGTAAAGAAAATGGCTAGGTTGTGCTCGTTTCGCAATGTCCAGTTAACTTTGATCGTAACGTGCCACGACTGATTCCCAGCCATTGCGCTGCGCGACTCTGATTGCCTCTGCATTCCTGCATTACATAATCGAGAAGTGCTGATTCAACTTGAGACATAACGAGTTTATGCAAGCTGCTTGGAGTTTCTCCATCCAGCAGCTCGAAGTAATCACGTAGCTCGGCGCGAACACATTGCTGTAATACGGTGCCTTCCCTATCTACAATAATGTTCTTTTCTGATTTTAGATTGTCTGGAGCATCTGACATTGCATCTCGCATAGGTTGCTTCACTGTGTTGACAATTTTAACGCTTAAGATGATTTATAGCCAGAACGCAATGCCTGTCTGTGCACAAACTTAACTGCAGTTTTCAGGCACCCTATTCGTCATGACAAATAATGCAGAGAGCGGCTCTCACTAACCACAATGCTGACAAGTGCATGCAATACGAGCGCTGATTTATTCAGTTTAAGGTGCCTTTGCATTTTGGAAAATTCGAGCAACCCCAGAACGTCCTGCCCGCTCGCGCACCCCGTTTGGCTGTGCGACGCACCATTGCGCTTTGACAAACCGGGCATAGCACCTCTATTGGGGAAGGGTTGATTGGGGTGTTGATGGCGTTGCTTTTTTGAACGTTGTTAGACTGCTGTACATCGCCTATTAATTTTGTCAGTGCCGTGCCGTTGATGAGTGCGATGTGATTTTCTTTGGCAAAAATTTGCGCTGGTTTTGTAAAGTCGCCGGAACAAACAACAATGCCATGCGCTGCGCCTTTGGCGGTCATGGAACCCAACAACTCTCTAACAACGCCAACGCTGACTTTGGTTGATCGCCAGTTTTTACATTGCACCAGTGTTTTAACACCGGCCTTACTGAGCACTAAATCAACACCTTCATCGGCGCCCACGCCACTGTTTTCGGATACCGCATAACCCTGTCTTCTGTACGCCTCGCCAACCAACCGTTCAAACTGTTGCCATGACAAATCACGAATGGAATTGACACCGCTTTGTTTTTCCAACAGGGCACGCTTACGCCATGACCCAAGGCCTGATATACCAGCCAAGAACAAGATCAACAGTGACAAGGGTACGGCTAAGAGAGCGGATACAGATAGAAAAGGCTGTAAGTAGATGTTCGGCACATCGATGCTTGGGATGATGTATTTCAGTGTAACGTACACCACGGCCGCAAGCACAATCAGTACCCACCAAGGCAATACGACTAAATCCTCTGCGAGTGCACGTCTAGCCATCATTCATCTCTGTTCGTGGTCTTTTAGCATATGACACTCACAGGTAGCACGAGTGTTCTTTTCACGTTTTCCAATGTGTGCGGGTCAACGTTCGATTAGAACACACACAAAAGCATTTTATCTTCAGTTAAAGAGGTTAACTAAATAGTTGTGTTTGGATGCTGTTGACAATACGGCCAGAATAAAAAAGCCCCCGCTGGGAGGGCTTTGGTCGCGTAAAAGCGGTGCCTGCGAAAAATACATTTCTTGGTATGAAAAGCTTAACTTAGGCCTTAGTCGGTTACACTTCGACTACTATTGTAATTGATGGAGTATTCATAATCAAGTATATCATCGGCCTCGATGTCGGCATTAACTACATCGGCTGGGCGCTATTTACCTGCGATAAAAACTTGTCCCCTATCGCGCTAACCGATTTGGGTGTGCGTATTTTCCAACGCGCTGTAGAAGATAAAACACTTGCTCCGAAAAATAAAACCCGACGTGATGCGCGACTCTCTAGACGCATCACGCAGCGCCGAGCACGTAGAAAATATCGCATGCTCAACTACCTTGTCTCGCTTGATTTACTCCCAGTGACACTGCCCAGCAGCACGCAACCTGAAATCGAGTTAAACGCGATTGGCGATCCCTATCAACTGCGGGCCAAAGCATTAGACCATGCGTTATCCCCGTATGAGCTGGGTCGTGTTTTCCTGCACTTAGTGCAACGACGTGGTTTTCAAAGCAACCGAAAAACATTACTGGGCGATATGGTTGATGATCCCGATGCCTTGGCCGTTTTGTCCGCCTCTGGATTGGAACAGTCGGACGAAGCGTTCACTGAATTTAAGCAAGACATCGATCGGCTACGCCAAGATATTAATGAACATGGGTATCGCACCTTGGGTGAGTACTTAAATTCCATCCCACCGCACGAAACAAAGCGAAACCGAAAGAGAGACGGCGGTAGCCGCAAGACCGACCGGCAAATGTATAAAGAAGAATTCTGGACAATCGTTGCAGCACAATCCGCGCATCACCCTACCCTATCAACGTCTGCTGAAAACTTGTTTGAAATCATTTTCTTCCAACGCCCCCTAAAATTAAAAAAAGACCGGGTCGGCAAATGTGCTTTGGAACCAAAACTCACTCGCGCCAAAAAAGCATGGCGCGACTATCAGCGCTTTAGGTACTGGCAACAGATCAACCACATCGCCTTTTTTGAAGAGCAAACGGGTGTTCCAGTCAAGCTCAGCGATGAGGACCGAGAAAAATTAACGTACCTATTCGCTACACAAACAAACATCACGATAGCCGCTATAAAAAAAGGCTTAGGGCTACATCAACGCGGGCATCAATTACACGTTGAGGCAGACACGAAGACATTCACAGGCGATGCAACCACCATAGCGATCCGAGAGACCTTTGCAGGCTGGGATAATCTAACCCCTGAAGAGCAATCGCAGCTGGAGATCGATCTGGTCAGCTACGAGAAAAAAAGTGCGCTTAAAAGACGGTTGATCAATCATTGGAAATGCACACCAGAGACAGCACTTCAATTATGCATCACGGAGTTTGAGCCCGAGCACGCTGATTTATCGCTAAAAGCGATAAGAAAACTGCTCCCCTTTCTCGAAAAAGGCATGATCTACTCTGATGCACGAGTCGCCGCTGGCTACGGCTCTGAAACAGTCACTACTGAGCCCTGCGACAAACTAGGCAGACCGCCTCAGCTACCCAACCCTGCGGTTAATAAAGGGCTGCACGAAGTCAAACGGGTCGTCAATGCCATCATAAAGCAATACGGAAAACCCAGTGCCATTCGCATGGAGATGGCAAGAGACTTGGAAATGAACACCCAACGCTATAGCGCGTATATCAAACAACAAAAGCAAATTGAGAGATTAAACCAAGAAGCCCAGGACCAGTACGAGACACACGCCAAAGCCAATGAACAACCGGGGCTCTCGACAACTGCCTCTCATGGCGATCGCTTAAAGTATCGATTGTGGAAGGAACAGCATCATCTGTGCGCCTATAGCCTCAAGCCCATTGCATCGACACAGTTATTTTTGAGTGACATTGAAGTCGACCACATTATTCCTTACTCGGTGAGTTTGAATGATTCTTATAAGAACAAAGTGGTTTGTTTTTCATCTGAGAATCAAAAAAAACGTGATCGCACCCCCATTGAAGCCTTTGGTGGCACAAAGCAATGGGATGCCATCGAAACCGCCATCAAATCATGGTACCCAAGAATACGCGCTAAGCGCGATGCGTTCTACCAGTCTACCGATGCCCTCGAACAATCATTTCAGTCTAGCCAACTAACCGACTCTCGCTATATAACCAAAGAGGCATTGCGCTATTTGCAGACGCTCGGCGTGGATGTCAGCACCGTCAACGGCCAAGCCACCTCATGGCTGCGGCATATCTGGGGAATGAATTCGCTTGTCGATTCCAATGTTCGTGAAAAGGACCGAACAGATCACCGGCATCATGCAATCGATGCGGCCGTCATCGCGTGTGTCGACCGTTCGCTATACAAAAACATCGTTGGCGCCGCGAAACAACAAGAGCAGCAGCAATCTGAGCTGCGCATTAACGACTTAGCCATCGACTACCGATTCCCTGGGTTTAGAGCGCAAGTAACATCAAGACTCGAGTCCGTCATCATTGCTCACGCGACGCAACGAAAAGTGGCTGGTGCCTTTCATCAGGATACCGGAATCGGATTTAGTGACACTACAGGAGCCGTATACCGAAAGGACTTGGATGCCAACTTTAAACTAACGGGCGCAAATAGAATAATCGATCTAACGGTTCGTGCGCTGGTCATTGACCATATCGAACAACACGAAGGCAATTCAAAATTGGCGTTTGCTCCAGGGTTTATCTTGTTGCATAAAGACGGGAAAACACCGATCAAACGAGTGCGTGTTCAACAGTCCAAAGCCACATTGAAGCAGATGCAGGCAAATAAGTTTCCCGTCCGTGATCGTAGCGGCGTCGTATTTAAGTGGATGAAGCTTGCGAATGCGCATCATGTTGCAGTGTATAAGAAAAATAACTCATCTGAATACAAAGGAGAATTTGTCTCCGTCTTTCAGGCATACCAAAACGTTATGCAGAAAAAAAACGCATTTGGCGATAGATTGATTGAGGGCTATGAGTTTCAATATGGACTACACAAAAACGATATTGTCACCGCAAAGCCATCAAAAGATGATGACCAATTTAAATACTACAAGATAAAGAGCATTGACTTGACTGATCGTCGACTATTCTTAGAAGAACATAGCATTGCAACGAATGAAAAAAAACGAGTCGGTATTTACACCAACGTGTCAAAGCTCATATTAGTGCACGACATGCAGAAGGTAGAAGTCAATGCGATCGGGCAATTGACACATTATCAAGTGAGCTCTTAAAGTCAGTAAATCAGCGTATCTAAAGCAAAATACTAAGCACTTTAAAATACCTCAAAACGACGGCGTCCTCGGCTCTATTCCAATTGAAGATACAGCTGTGCTTGTACGGGCAACCCCCTAGTCACGATAAAGCAGCAGCTTCTGGTTGAATTTGCTCATTACCCTGTTGTCGATGTAGATGGCGATCAGCATTGGCTTCGATCCAGTCTCATGCAAGCCATGCACACCAACGTGCTGCCCACTCAATCGGCGATCAGTACCGTACGGCAAATGCTGCTATGGAAAAAACAGTACACACTAAGCTCTGGACGCAGGCCAATACGCTGATGTGTTTGGATACCAACCAAAAATCGGTCTCAGGCCTGATTAGCCATGTTAAGGCAAGTGATACAACTCACGCAGCAGCAAAAGCGGCCAGACGCTATTGGCGTTTACCGTTCGGCGAAGTTTGTAGACGCAATATCGAATTAGCGAATATCAACACAATTAAATGATGGTGATGCGGTGATGCGAGCCATGAATACACAAGCCTTGGAGGGATCAAGAATCCATCCGGCAATGGGTCTTAACCATGACAATCAATATAACGATTACTGTCATGCAGACGATGTTCTGGAGCCCTTCAGGCCTTGGATGGGCGGACGTGCTCGAAAAGCTGCAGCACTCTATTGTAAAAATTAAAAAAGGACATGCAAGGTCTTTGAGACAAGACGGTTGTCATTTAACAGTTACCACTGGCTCACTCGCCACGACACTACAATTCGCCTACGCGTATTCGTTAATACCGCTCAGATAGCCAACACGAATGGTGCCGCGCGCATGACATTAGGAAAATATAATACGCTGTGGATTGTTGCGCTATTTAACCTACCAATAAACCATTCGGAAGAATTGAGCTTTTTTATTGAAAAATAGCATTCAGGTTTAAACAGCACCAGAACCGCGATCATTATCTGATAACTCTATTAACGTCATGCTGTTTCGAACGGTGACGTATCCTGCGCTCCAGTGTAACCGACTAAGGTCTAAGCACAAATCACAACGCAGTTCACACACACAACTTACTCACCTTAGTGTAACTGACTAAGGTCTAAACGTAAATCGAATTCGATTGGGTTGTTGCCAACTAAGCCGTACTCAATTGATCGGTTCGATGGGACCATAGGATTCCCACTGGGAACCACTTTTTACTCGCCGAAACGCATAAAATACATTACCGTCAGTGCGTACATTGATAATGCCGTTCAGTGATTTTTTGAATCGCAGTCTGGCATCGACATTGTCCGATGGGGTGTTGATCACATCCAGATTATCCGGGGTCGTGAGTTCATCTTGCGGTGGTGGGTCACCGGCATCTTGAAACAGGGCGGCGGTCGCGGTGGAAAACAGCAATGGTTCCGGGCCGTGGCTGACCGCACCGATCTTGGCTAAAAAAACGGCTCTGGGATGAACGTGGTACGGCATCTCGCCCGATGAGATCACCGATAGCATCGGGTTAACCGCCTCGAGTAGGTTATGCGAATGCTCGTGACAGCCATGGTGCGGGGCTTTGAATATGTGTGCGCTCAACGACAATGGACCACCAGGTGTGTCATACAGGTGGTTACCACCTTCGATATTAAGATCCCCGGAGAAGAACGTGCGGACTCGGTTATAGCCGATTCGAAACGTGAGTGAATGGCCGTTGATGGTGTGGGATTTATTCTTAAATCATGTTAACGATGCGCCATCGGGCTCCAGCACCGGGCCGGTGATCTCCAGCGTGATCGCAGGGTCACCAATATCCAACACCCCGTCGGTTCGATCTAGCTGTCGGTCGTGACAACCCGCCAGACGTATCTGCTCAATCCACTTATTAAATACCGCGTGTGTGCTGTCGGCCAGCGCAAAGCCATCCAGATCACTGATCTGATCGTGTAGCGTGGTCAATCGCTTATCGGCGCTCACATTGCCCAACGGTTGGTTAAAGCCTTGGGATGGATCATAGATCGCAATGCCGTTATGCCAAATGTTGGTGACCGTGACCGCATGATGTTGTAACAACACAATTAGTCCATCAACATGATCTTTGTCTGCGTGACTTAAAAATAGATGATCGATGGTGATGGTGATGGTGATGGTGATGGTGTTACCAGGTTGGTCCAACCGATAACGCCAGATCAAAAACAGCAGGGCTTGTTCTTTGAGTCCACCATCGACCAAGATCGTCGTACCATTGGGTGTAATGACAAAGGCTGCATCGCCCTGCCCGACATCCAAAAAGTACATCTCCAGCGATCGCTGTGTACTCAGCGCAGGGGTCTTCCATTGCCCGGTGCGATTGCGATAACGGACTCGGGTGTAGTCAGCACCCTTACTGGCGGCACCGGTGAGGGTATTCACCTCATCGCCATAGATTAATACCAGGGGTTGTTCTTCCCCTGCATCATCGTCGTAATAAAAAGTATGAGTACGTTTATCTAAAAATCGTTTGGCCATGGTGTCTTCCTGTGAGCACAGCTTGCTGATACTAGATTATCTAACAAAGACAGCTGTTCGTAGTTGCTGCACTACACTCTATCGGAATGAGTAGCACGGTGACCAGTGCTTTTTTTGGGTTTGATTTTAAGCATTGACTAACATCCTTGATCTACTAATGATCGCCAATACAACGATCACACACAGCAAACCGTGCTGCACACGATGGCTAGTCGCTACCGCGACACGCTTCTATCACCCGCGCTCCCAAGTCGTTCCTACTTGGCGCACGCAACAACACGTCGGCTACACCCGTTCAGACTCCGTGCCTCGGTCCTCGGTCCTCGTCACTGCGCTTAGCAGTGCGGCTTTGCACTACGGATATTGCGCTTACCGACTCGTCACTCGGCGTTGGCCAAGGGCCATGTGAACAGGCCCATACTGGCTAATTAGAACCAACAACCCATTGACTGAAAAAAGGAACAGCACGATGACAATCGATGTATTAACAAACAACAAAACACAACGCGTAACGTGGTACTGCCCGGCAGGACACAATGCGTTCGAATCGGCTAGCTACTCAGATGAACTGCCACCTGAATGTGGGAGTTGTGGTGCGACAATGACAATCAACGCCGATGACTACCTCGATGTTCATGAGGCAATTGAGAACAGAGAAATAGCCCAATACAGTAAGGATTAGTGGTTTTTTTCTTGCAGTCTGTTGCACCTAACAACTAACCAGAGCGATTCTCTGACCTATCGCTACCAGACGCTTGGGTGATTGCTCTCGCATCGAATGTTCAGGCAACCTAAAAAATATCAGCCAGGCAGTCGAACAAAACGTCATTATCCACCACACTGATTCAGGCCGATGCCGAAAGCCTACGGTGTTGATGGCTTAGTTGCCCCGTCCCTCTATGCAGGCAGTAGACTGCAGCATCACAACGCCTATCATGCCGTTTATGGATTGATGGGTACCTCGACATTAAAATAATTAAAAAAGCGCGCCTCACCCTGCTCTGCAGCCTCACCTACGATCAGATCAAACGTCAATGAATTGAGCGGAATGGGATCAAATGTCAACGAAAAACGTGCATCAGCGGGATACTCAATGTTGTACTCGCAAAAGGCGACTAACTTTGTGGATCGAAGACTGTGTTTGATCGATTGAACCAGCAGATAGGGTGAGTTATTCCCCTTTTCATACCAACACAGCGTAGATCGACTCCGAACGGTAAACACCACTTCCGTGTAGGTTGCACTCATGTTCACTCTGGTGATAAACACATCTCTGCCTGCAGCCTCTGGATGATTGAGCTCCACCATCCGCTCACGTGCATCAGTGACTTCCACGGTCAACGCCGTCGCGTTAGTGCCACCGTATTGATTGCGAGCGTCCACCCGCACACTGTAGAGACCCGGAAAGTCGAACAATCCCGTGTAGGTGTCAGCACCCGTTTGCCAATCTTGTTCGATCACCCCGTCATTGCCAATATCCCAACGAGCGCATGTGTTAACAGCACAAAAAGAGCACCGCAGTGTAAGACCGAGCTGGCGAGGTGGATTGGACTGTTCTGTTGTGTCTTACTAACGTGTTCAACTTATAGTGCATAGTGAGTAGTGCATTAGCACTGTCAATCGCAGCTATATACTAGGATTTGTAGAGGGCATGAATAATACCAGCCAACTCATTAGCACTGCTCCTATCTTTTAGACTATATGTATGATCTTCCGAATTTTCAGTGTTTGTCAGGATAGCCCAATCTTGCCCTACGTTAAGTAAAATCCCATTCGCTTGAACTAGATACAAGCCTACAGGTTCTGTTACATAGTATTTACGCCAATTTCGACTGTTCGAATTAATCCATTCTAGTAAAGGCAATAAGTTTGAATCAGTCCTGGCAATTTTTTTTGTGCCTGAAGAATCTACAGATTCACTCAAAGGTCGAATTTCAACAGTTACTATTTTGCTTGTATCGATATTCACATTGTTGAGACAAGAAACAAGAAGAGCTACGGGTAGTAACAATGCTAGTTTGGTTTTTCTGTTCATAACAATCGTATCTGTCTCTTCTAATGCTGAGCCTGGCCCGTTGCTCACTATGGACGCTAATTCGCCTGATCATGTGGAAAGACCAGCTAGCCAACATAAAAGCAGTATTAAGCGGAAAATATAAACCTAAGACTGCTCTGGGCCGAAAATTACCACAGTTTGCCGACAAATCTCGTCCGCTTACTGAATTATAGTCGACTGAAGCATTCCATATAGCCGCCGTTCGTAACACCACCATGTAGGGCGGCAAAGTCCCCACTGCAAACTTTTACGAAGTTGATATCCAGCGACTAAGCTCATCATACGAATGAATGAAATTTGTATGGAATGGCTGCCTAGAGCCACAGAATTGAATAGAGTTCATGCGAGCGGCAGTCGCTGCCTCAATCCCTGCGACACTATCCTCTATAACTAAACAATGCTGAGGTGCCACATGCATACGTTGGGAGGCGTACAAGAAGATATCGGGTTCCGGTTTCCACGACCCTATTGCATAGGAACTGAAAACATTGCTCACAAAATAATTTGCGAGATTCGTTTTTCTTAAGGCCGGTTCAACTTTACCGATTGGGGCGCTTGTAGCAATACAAATAGGCACCGAAATTTCATCTAAAGCCTTGTGAACACCTTCAAAAGCTTCTAGGTTTGTATCGAACAATTCAGCTACACGATTCCTGTATTGCTGTTCAATATTTGGCGAGAGTTTACAGCCAAATTGCTGCTCGATATCCGAAAATATCCAAGCCAATTTTCTGCCCGAATAGCTTTCTACTAGTTTTTCAACGGATACGTCAATCGAAGGTATCAGGTCTAAAAATGCTTGATTACAGAGAGCTTCGCTGTCTACTAACGTCCCATCAAAATCAAAGATCACACACTGAATCATTTGCTATTCCAGATATTCGCTACGTCAGCTTCGGGCCGAAAACGCATGAAAATATTCAATCCGGCGCGTCTGCTTATTATAGCTTAGCTGAATTCAATCTTCTCTGAACCGGTCGTAGCGATGGTCATTGGCTAGTCCCCAATCCAGACAAATTCAAACTATGCGAAACTGCATTCATGAGCATAATTTACCGTACGATTACTATTGAAGATTACCCCAAAATATCTGACCTTTGGAGTTCATCTGACGGTGTCGTTGTTAGATCGTCAGATTCAAAAGAAAGTACCCAAAAGTACCTTTCAAGAAATCAAGGCCTGAGCTTCGTCGCAGAGTTCGAGGGAACTGTTATCGGTTCTATCTTCGCTGGTCACGATGGAAAACGAGGATATATTCAACGCTTGATAGTCTCCTCAAATCATCGCAGCAAGGGAATCGGCAGCCAGCTTGTGTCGCTCTGTATTGATGCGCTGGGCGAATTAGGCATCGTTAAATCGCACATACACGTACTTATCAACAATCAAATTGCGAAGGAATTTTGGTCTAAGCAGGGCTGGGAGCAACGGAAAGATATAGTGGTTTTTTCGCATCTAAATACCACCGATACTAACGCTTAACTTTGTCAGCATCGCGCGCCCGAAGCGGGTACCACTAACTTACGAATGACCCCGGATAAAACGCCGCCAAGATGAAGGTATAAAATATTGTTGGGATAGAAAGTAGCCCCAGAATCAGCAATAGGCCAGAATTTACGCCAAGAGCAC
This sequence comes from Herpochondria borealis, assembly GCA_032274145.1. Classification (NCBI taxonomy): domain Eukaryota; phylum Rhodophyta; class Florideophyceae; order Ceramiales; family Ceramiaceae; genus Herpochondria; species Herpochondria borealis. The sequence goes on along the minus strand of JAVCKV010394571.1, from coordinate 1,470 downwards.
GAAAACCTCGTATGTAGAAATACCAAGAAACCAATATAGTTAGTGGAATAACTACAAATTCGAAAAAATCCTTGAGTTTAAATTCGAAAAATAGCGGTTCGGCTGCTACTCTCGGGAAAGCGTAAAGAAACGACCCGTAATTTATTGCAGCCCATACACCGATAGCCAGCAGCCATTTAAGAGCGCTATCTTTCTTCACATTTCCCATTTACGACTCTTTATTCACAGCATTCAATACTAAAAGCAATGTACCTTTCCTAGGTCAGCTTCGGGCCGTTTGCGTCTGAAAGCCGACAAAAAAAAACGTCTGCTTTAACTAAAATTTGTTTGATCGCCCTTCCCTGCTAACAGTCCTTCGATCGAAATATCTTCATCAAGGTTTGTCCAATGTAATCCGCTTGGACTGATGGTGTAATCGGTGCGATCTGCATTCGTTGCCTTCATCAAGCGCGGAAACCAAGCTAGTGGTACACCGATGGTGCGACCATCGGCGAGACCAACCCACATAGCATCGTTGTCGAATCGAATACCTTCAGCCAACACACTCATGCTGAACTAGACCCAGTTTTCCAGTCGCAAGCCTTCCACACGCTCAAATTCTTTAAGGTTATTCGTGACCAGCGTTAGCCCTTCGCTTCGAGCATGTCCAGCTATGTGTAAATCGTTTACGCCGATCGGCGTTCCCTTGCGCTCCAAATCAGCACGAATATCTCCATAGTGCGCAGCGGCTTTTTGCCCGTAATCAAGCAACGTTAGTCGAGAACAGAAATCTTCCAGTGTCCGAAAATTTTTTTCAGGAATGGCGCTCTTCTCTGCTCCGTGGATAAGCTCTGACTGACTGATGACACTCAAACACAGTTGCCCCGCATGACGGTTGAACTGTTCAAGCACGTTCATCGGTCGACGCTTGATGACATAGATGGCGATGTTGGTATCCAGAAGGTACTTAAGCATTAGAACGATTCGCGCTCTGACTGCTCTTGTGATGCTCGCTCTTCCATGAAGTCATCCGTCACCGTCTCTTCTGCCGCAAAGAAACTATCCCACGTGTTGGCCACCGGTGATAGCACACGGTCTTTGCCGACCACGCGAACATTCACCTGTTTAACCTCATCTGGGAATCGAGTTTCCGCAGGTAGACGAACGGCCTGAGTGCGGTTGTTGACGAAGACGGAACCAGTTGCCATGATGGCCTCCTTAGCTATTGCTATATACATTTAGTATATAGCATAGCGGCTGATAAATACAATAGCATTAACGAACATCTAAAAGATGGGAGTCAGCCAACGTTTTAAGAGTAGGTTTGTCGGGATTGTTGCGTTAACTGCGCACAGCGAGTACGTTCCGTTTAAAAGGCTTTACTGGAGGATTTTTTATGGCTGCCAACCCTTTCAAACGCCACCGCTTTCCACCACAGGTGATTCTCCTCGCCGTACGCTGGTATTGTCGCTACCCGCTCTCCTATCGTGA